>JZKD02S0534105.1:895762-909239 GCA_000966675.3 Picea glauca
ATCGCAGGGCACCGAAAGGGTCGCGATTCAGTCCTTCAAACACCTCCCTTGAGCTAGATCCGATGCTGGCAGCGAGAGCGTTCAAAACAAAGATCTGGTCAAGATAAGCCTGGCCGCCGGAGGGCCGAGGCTGCCTGTGTGCGGCTAGGGTTTCCTATCGTCCCCTTTCAAACATTTTATCTATTTATTTATTGTTGAGAGCAGTTGACTTCAGAAATTTTGGACAACATGCTATTTTTGGATATATGAGTAATATATTTTTGAAAATAATTTCAAATATCAATGAGATAAATTGTCAAACATGAATTTGATGATGGAGTCATAAGGAGGGATGTTTTTGTTTAATTAACTAGTTGTGTTATTATTTTTAAGAGCTAAAGGGGAGTCACAAGGGGTCCCACCTACTAGTTATTATTTATTTAAAACCCTTATTATGATTTATTACTTTTCCCCCTAACTAAAAAGTTGGTTGACTATTTAGTTAACTTAACTAATGAGGTAGTTCAACTACTTCAACCAATTCTAATTTATTAAAGGCAAAAGGAAAGGGAGGAACAAGGGGAGAATAGAAGGAGAAACATACTAAGGTTTTCTCTTTGAGTTTGTGTTGAGATAGTTCAATTTTCATTCATTCCTTAATTTACCACAAGCCTAATTTGTTTTTATGATAGCAGGGTCTTATTGTAGACAACAAGATTCAGGGTTGAATTACATCATTCAGACACTTTTTTTTCAGAGGTGTTGATCTATCTTTGATAGTCTGTGTAGACTTGTCTGTTTGTGAATTAGTTTTCATCACTGACAAAGGCTATTGTGCAGGGTCGAGTGGGAAACAATCTATGGTAAGATGATCCAGCTTTTAGAGTTCAGTTTTTGAATTTTTGTCAGAGGTCCTTTTATATGTTTCATCGAGGACGTCTAAGTTTGACTTTGGTCCAAAAATTCTTCACGAAATTTTGTAAAGAGAGTGAATCTTTGATGAATTGGAATGAAATAAAGGATTGCTTTATGTCTTAACTGTCTTGATTATCGACTTGGTGTCTTTTATTCTGTCTCTATATTTATTTCATCATCTGTTATATTCATAAAAACACATAAATAATGAATTTTTCAGCAAGCTTTTATTTATAAAAAAACCAACCTAAGCACTTGTAATCAATACTTGTGAGCTAGGATATTAATTTTGATGGCTATAAACATAGGGTGGTATTCTCGTCTATTTTTCTTTAGACAAGAAAAATATGAAAATGCTTGAGTAAGATCATTTCATATATTTTCCTCAACACACATGAAAGGGTATAAAGGCTCTCTGTAAAGCTTAAGTCATAAAGACTCACCTCATAATGCGAATTTGGGTTATTATTATCAGTATTCGATCGAAGGAGTAGGAGAGGCATACTACAAACTATATTCTGATAAGGAATAAGGATGAAGGATGTGATTTATGTACCAGGTTGGAAGAAGAACCTTAGAGAAGTTCTCATGTGGCCAAAAGGAAAGACATTTGATGATGCAATTTTTATCGATGTCCAAGAAGGACTCTATAAATTAAAGGGACTCTCAAATTCAATATTGATTCATGACACTATGAATTCAAGTGAGCTATGGCATAAGAGATGTTCCCACCTACACTAAAAATCTTTACCAATTGTGAGCAACATGGTAATAGGACTACTAGAGATTCAGGTGAATCCAGATGGCATGTGCAAAGGTTTTGCACAAAGAAATAATTTGAAGAACCCCTTTCCATGTAGTGATATCAGATCCAAAGGAGTCTTAGATATTGTAGACTCGGATGTATGCATACTGATGTCAGCACCATCGCTTAGTGGGTACATATATTATGTATCTTTTATTGATGATTACTCACTCAAAACATTGATTTAGTTCTTGAAGTGAGAAGGTGAAGTATTTGGTAAGTTCAAGTAATTCAAGGCACTAGTAGAAAGCCTAATAGAAAGGAAGATAAATATGCTGAGATCAGACAATGGAGGAGAATTCACCTTAAATGAATTCTTAGATTTATGCAAAGAAGTTGGGATTAAGAGGGATATCTCTAGTCCCTATAATCCACAACAAATTGGAGTGGCAGAGAGAAACAAGTGGATGATTATGGAAGTAGTGAAAGCCATGATCCATGATCAATATTTACTTATGTATTTGTAGGAAGAAGCTACGATGAGAGTTGTGTATGTATAGAACATAATTCCCCATCGAGTTATTGAAAACAAGACATTGGAGGAAATGTTTTCAGGAGATAAGACAAAGTTCATCCACCTAAGGATATTTGGATGTCATGTATATGTGCATGTCCCCAAGGACAAGATAACAAAGTTGGACCCATATGGAAATAAATGTATATTTGTTGGGTACAATGACACATCGAAGGCCTACAAAGTATACATTCCTGGTCATCGGAAGATAAATATTAGTAGGGATGTAACCTTCGATGAGGATGTATATTTTCACTAGTCAAAGTAGGGTCATGAAGAGGAATCTCATGACGAAGAAAATGATGTTCCTAGAGCTGCGGAGACAAGAGAATTGGAAGCAAAGGAATCCATTCATGAGGATCAGGTTATGGCCAAACCACAGAGGCATGTGGAGAAACATACACAAAAGAGAAGACCAGCATGGGCACAAGAGGCCATCAAATATGCAGAGAGATAAGGTGACCAGGATGGGTCATCTAGGAAGGTCAAGAAACCAAAACCGTATACTGACTATGTGTAATTATTGTGTGATATAATTGATGTAGAGCCTACCAACTATGAAGAAGCTGCAAGAAAGAAAGAATGGAAGGATGTCATGGTTGAGGAATATTAGTCAATGGTGAAGAATGACATTTAGGATGTGGTTCCGAGACCCAAGGAAAAATTAGTTGTGAGCTCCAAGTGGATATTCAAGATGAAGCATGCTACAGATGGAAACATTGATAAATACAAGGCTAGATTTGTAGCATGAGGATTTTCTCAGAAGGAAGGAATTGACTATGAGGAGACTTTTTATCCTGTGGCAAGATATACTTCAATAAGGGTTGTTCTTTCAATAGCTACTATGATGAAATGGAAGGTTCATCAGATGGATGTGAAGACGACATTTTTGAATTGGGTAATAGAGGAAGAGGTTTACGTGGAACAACCACAAGGATTCAAGACACATGACAGGGAGACGCGTGTGTGCGGGTTAAAGAAATAATTATATGGATTGAAGTAGGCACCAAGAGCATGGTATGGTCATATTGATAGTTTATGATGATCTTGGGATTTACAAAGAGTAGTGCAGATCCTAACCTTTACTTCAAGGTTGAGGATGATGGACCAATGATATTACTACTATATGTGGATGACCTATTCTTGATAGGAGTGGAGAATCTCATCACTGAGTGTAAGAGAAAATGTGCTGCAAAGTTTGAAATGAAATACCTAGGTTTGATGCACTACTTTTTGGGTCTAGAGGTATGGCAGAGGAAGAATGAGATCTTCCTAAATTAGGGAAAATATGTTGTGGAGATCCTGAATAGGTTCAGGATGTTGGAATGTAAATCAATGACTACAACAATGGCATCAAATATGAAGTTGTTTGATTATATGACTTCAAAGGTTGTCCATGCTAAATTATACAAGAATATGATTGGATAATTAATGTATTTGAAAAATACACGACCAGATATATGTTTTTTTGTGAACACCCTAAGTCAATACATGGTTGACCCCAAATGTGTTCACATGATTGTCGTAAAACATGTGATGAGTTACCTTAAAGGTATAGTGGATTATGGGCTCAAGTGTGTTCCAAATAGTGAGATCAATCTACTTGGATATTAAGATTCATATTGGGAAGGTAGTGTTGCAAACTTAAAAAGTACATTAGGATGTTGCTTCACTTTGGGATCCAGTATTATTTCATGGATCACTAAGAAGAATTCATGTGTAGCACTCAGTATGGTTGAGGAAGAGTATGTGGCAGCATGTGCAACAAGTCGCGAAGTAGTGTGGCTTCAAAAATTGCTAACTGGATCATTCGATAGTGTGATGGAGGCGACTTATATCTTGTGTGACAACCAGAGTTGTATAAAGTTGTTAGAGAACCCAATGTTTCATGATAGGTAGAAGCATATTGAAATATGGTATCACTATATCAAGGATATTGATCCAGGTGGATATTGGTGACCACCCACCTGTTCCAACTAGCTCATCTTGTCAATTTTTAGTTCATCACGTTCTTCTGTGCTTCTTTGTAATTGTGGGTTCTACACTTCTGGGGATATTTGAATCTCTACACATATTCTAGGTGGATGATGGTGGCCTCCCACCTAATCCAACTAGATTATTTTGTATGTTTTCATGTTAGGACATCTTGTTGTACTTCTAGGGCCGTTTTGGGGCCCTAAACAATGTTATTTTGGCGTGCCATAGTCAAAATATAGATAGAGTCAGAGTTTGACGACATAATACATAGTTCTCTAAAATACCTTTCCAATGGGTTATCATGCGCCTAAAACAGATATCGTATGCAAAAGTTAAGACCTCGAGAATTTAATGTACTAAATTACCCAAACGGGGCCCACATGACTTTTGGCATTTCATCTCCTAGGGTTACGTTTATGGATGTCTAGGGTTTTAGCATTCATGTTTATCATAAACAGTCCTTCAGAGCCTCAATGTAATTATCTTCTTGTGAATGAGTGTAGCCATCACATCTCTTCTCAGAGATAAATCTACCACCATTCTAGCGAGTCTTGCACTCTGTATTTTTACATTCTCTTTACAATTGTTTCATTAATATAAATCAAGTATTGTTGTATTTCTTTATTTATGAAAATTTTCATGAGTATTTCAGTGTAATATCTTTGCTTTCATTTTGCTCCAAAAATGATCAGATATGGTGCAAAAGGGAGCACTGAGGCTCCAATATGTGGTTGCCGATAAGTAGGTTGCAAATGTGTTGACAAATCCATTGTCAAGGATGAAGTTCAAGTAATTCAGGGAAAAGCTTGGCATTGTCCCTCTTTAGAGGGAGTGATGGCTTCAGATGTTATCTCAAGGTAGTGTATTTCATGATGACATGTTGTAGCTATTGGAGAGCTACCCACCATCCCTGGATGCATGCTGAAGAGACGAGGTACAAATTTTATCATAGGGTATTGGATGTCATGCATAAGATATCAGATCTTTATGCGAGAAACTGGATAGTCTCATGATGACATGTTGTAGATATTGGAGAGCTACCCACCGGCCTTGGATGCATGTTGTGAAGTCACTATGGATTTCCTATGATGTATATATTTGTGTGTCCGGCAGTCAATGGTCATGAGCTCATGTGGATGTCGAGAATGTTGGACTCTGTGTCAGATAGAATACCTTCCTCATTAAGAGGGAGTGTTGATATTTTATGTAATTTCAGAAGTTATTCCTAAATGTAACTGTATTGGTTATTCCTAAGTGTAATTGTGAAATGGTTTATTGATAATTCATGTCTTTTAGGTCTTTCAGAGTATAAATAGAGGTTATATCGAGTCATTTTGATCACTCATTGAATATAAGTACAATATATTAGTGTGCACTTATCTAGGAGGCTATTCTTGGTTCATTTCTAGGTCTATTTGGTCTTGATTTCGTGAAAGAGCATTGTATGATATTGAACATGTTGGAGGAATCTATACTGAGGAAAGTTTGTAGGTTTTTATCCCCCTTGAGGGTTTCCCTGAGGATATATCTTATTGTTCTGTGGATATCTATCTTTCAGTTGTGATCCTTTTGCATGATAAAAAATAATAAAAGAATATAATACTTTAACTATTGGAAAAAAAAAAAATCAATAAGAAAAAGGAGAAGAAAATCAATAAGAAGAAACATAATTCGAAGATACAAAGACACCATCTATATTTGTTCAAAAGAATCATTCAAAAAATGTAATTCTTGGTGATAAAGATATGATATTTCAAACTAGAATAAGAGTAGCTAGTGCACCATAATATTCCAACTTATCCTTGCTATCTAAAATAGATCCTAAGAATTTTACAGAAGACAATGAATACAATCATTGAATTGATGTTATCAAAGAAGAGTTGAATTGAATTAAGAAGAATGAAACATGGGAACTTGTTTCAAGGATGAAAGATAAAAATGCAATTGGAACTAAGTGGGTTTTAGGAACAATTTGAATAAAGATGGGAAAGTAATAAGAAATAAATCAATATTGATTTGTAAAGGCTATGCTCAATTTGAATTTATTGATTTCGAAGAAACCATTTCCCCAGTTGCTAGACTAGAATCTATCATAATGGTTTTGGAATTTGCATGTTTCAAGAACTTCAAAATCTATCAAATGGATGTCAAGTCTTCCTTTCTCAATGGAAATTTAGAGGAATAAGTATAGAATGAAAAACAAGAAGGATTCTTATTATTAGAAAATAAGGATCATGTGTGCAAAGTGAAGAAAACACTTTATGGGCTAAAACAAGCCCCAAGATCTTGGTATTTAATACTTGATAAATACATACAACAATAAGGATTCAAAAGAGGAATTGCTGACAATAATATCTACATCAAGACAGTAGAAGAAAATGAGTTAATTGTTGTGGTTTTTGTAGATGACGTTATTTTTGGATGAAATATGAATGAAATATGCCAACAATTTGGAATAGAAATGCAAAAGAAATTTAATATGTCTATGCTTGGTGAACTGTCATTCTTTATAGGATTACAAATTTCTCAATCTAACAAAGGAATATTCATTGCACAAACCAAGTACAGGAAAGAAAGGTTGAAGAAATTCAGAATGGAAGATTGCACACCAGTCAACACTATGGTCACATGTTGTAAATTGAGAAAAAATGATGAAACTCTAGAAACAAATCAAACATTGTACAGATCAAGGATTGGAAGCCTACTATATGTGATAGCATCAAGGCCAGACATTATGCAAGAAATATGGTTGGTTGCATGATTTCAAGATCCACCAAAATAAATTCATGTGCAAGCAATAAAAAGGATATTGAAATATTTAGAGGGCACCTTGCACTTCAGATTATGGTATTGTTACGAGGAAAATCTCTCTATGGCAAGGGGTAAACCACAACAGACGAAATGAAAAGAAGAAATCAACTCTAATCCCAAGTATTCTGTATAAATGAAATTCTAACAAGACAAGGCTACAAGCTTACCTCATCTGGACGTTCGAAGAAGACCATCGTTGAGCACACGACCCAAAGCTTTATACCTACAACTTGTCCTAAAAAACCAAGATATGAAAGAATATGGTGATAATATATAATGCTAGAATATATATTAGCATAATACATTAACATACCTATGGAATAATAATTCAAATATTTGCAAGATATCAATTAGACGAGAAAATAGTATTTCTATTAAAATAATTAGTAAGTACATAAGTGACAAACTCCTGCAACGACACATATTGAAACCAAGAAACTAAGTCCCTCTACCTGGGACTCCACCACTTCAATCCTCCACCAAAGGAAATCTCATATAAAGGAGTTAATGATTTTCTCCATCACAAATAAGGAAGATTTTGGGGGTTGAACAAGGAGTTCAGACTTTCAAGGACAAAGGAATATAGACTCAATATGAAGTGAAATTTCTCTAGAGTGTCTTTGATCTCAAAGCTGAAATTATTTGATCTCTCAAGGCTTAGATATGGCTCAATTTATAGCCTTCACATGGAACTAAAGGGCCAAGTCAGAGCACTTCCATTATATGGAAGGTCAAGGATCATGGATCTCATGACATGGCATGGAAACCCGACATAATTTTTAATTTTAAGCACCAAACCCGATGTATGCGAGTTGTAGTGGGGAAACCTGCATATACTCTTGTTATATAACTGATAGGGTGCGTATATGTGGAAAAATATACTTTTTTGGGCTCCGGAAGGCACAAAAATGGAACTTCAAGTCTGCATAGGGAAAGGTAAGGCCATCCCAGCAAGTTGCATGGAGTGAGGAATTTTTTTTTGTAACATATGCCCCATAATGTGTGAGGTCAGAGGAATATCGACGATAGTTGAAATACATTATAATTCCCAGAAGTGGAGTAATGAAGACTCAACTAGAAGTACTAGTTTCTCATGACAATATTACAATCCATAATGACTTTGTGCACATGTCTGCCAATCTGAATTACCCTGCAGATCTATGTGGAAATATATCAAATAGTTTTTCATGGCCATGAATAGGCAATAAAATGTGGACAGATGCCATAGGATGTTATAGTCACGAACAAGGCAGAGTGGAATCCAATCTCAAAATTAATCTGAAGATATATGTATACAACGAAGTACAATATGATCTCCCATGATCACTGAAGTCATATAGGTATTGGTCCAATGAAAGACAACAACAGATGAGGAATGTTGCTACTATAAGGTATAGGTCTTCTACACTATCCATCGAAGGTGCAAGTCTACATCATGTGAATAGAGGATTTGAGGTCGAACACAATGGCACTTCATTTGATTACTGATCATTAAGTTATATTGT
Organism: Picea glauca; assembly: GCA_000966675.3. NCBI lineage: Eukaryota > Viridiplantae > Streptophyta > Pinopsida > Pinales > Pinaceae > Picea > Picea glauca. The sequence continues at coordinate 904,269 of JZKD02S0534105.1, forward strand.
TAACAAACATGATACAACCCACCGATAATGAACATAGGTATCAAGGCACCGAGTACATTATACACATGTGAATAAGGGTGTTAAGTATGAACACTTGAATAATCCATTGATTAGGATACATTGATGAATTACCAACTATCAATGGTGAGAGAACCTTCCACTGATGACTGCAAGCATCTAGGTACTCATAGGACTCTAGGTCTCATTTCCAGAATATATGAGCTTAAGTCGATGGAAGGAGACCTGCTGAAAGGAGAGCATTAGGGAATCTCTCATCATATAGCATGGGGTACAAAGAAATATATTGATGATTAGAAGGAGCTCGAATGAATAGGATGTTCATGAACCAATGACCTTGTGCATCTCTTGTGTGCACTAGATGCAAGTAGTGCACAAAAGAGACCCTCTGAATAACCGTTAATAAGGAAAATTTCTGACAAAGGTGAGGGAACCACCAATAAGGCTAATGGAATACAAGACACTACATGAATCCCAATGTGTGAATAGATTTCTTGCCATCGAACACAAGGGAAACCTCCCAGTCAACAACCAATAAGGAAATTTTGACTTGATGATAAAACTTTGTGATGTGTGAGGCATTAAAAAACTTTTCATAGGGACTGGAATAATAACTAGTCATAGGAGTAAACTCTAAGTAATGATCTCAACTTCCTAAGGTCATTCTAAACCCAAACTTTGAATGAAAATGGACTCAAAAGTTTGTGCTTTGTTCAAAGGAGAAACTATTGCTTCCAATATGAGATAATACTCTTTTCCTGCCCATATTTTTTTGTTTTTTCGTAGGAAAAGAAATGCTATGATACAGGAGAGGAAACAAATGTTGTGAGTAAGGATCTAGTTCCAAGAAGCATAACATACCTATGCTTAGTGCAAGGAACTGCATGGACACTCGGGGGGATGATTCCTCTAAGGGTACATGGTGTCAAGATACAAAGGATATATAGAAGGAATTGCTTGGCTAGTGATGCAAATTGTTGAGGTAAGAGGATTATAATGAGAAAGAGGGAACTGACAATAAGATCAATAATGCAAGCAGGAGGATGGAATTAATTTACAACATAACTCCAAAAAATGTCCTTTTTTCATATATTTAGTCTCCAAGTCCCAAAAAAGTATACAATAATACCGAGGAGAACTCTTCTAGCCAATGGTGAGTAGAGTATTCCTTTTTCGTAAATAGTCTACATGTTATAGAGAAAGGGTTAAACTTATACCAAATAGATGTTCTTTCAAAACCATTTAACGAGTCTGAAAGAGAAAAGTTCACTCGATAATCTTTTCATTTTTTGGACTTTGAAAAGAGATTAACTAAGACTCTAGGATGTTTTTCTAAGAAGAATAATATGGGGGAGGTTGAGGCTCCCATGCAAGACTTCTATCAAAATCTAGCAACTCATAGGTAGTTGACACAATCTTGGGAGAACCCAAAACTTTCCAAGCTGAGGAGGGTAAAATGCTTGCAGAGGATCCTTCATCTACAATATATTGATGAAATCCCACTATCTGGAAGGGTATAGAAGAAGGAAGGCGAGGCTGTACAAGATCATTCAAATCAAAGGAAATCATCCTGGCACTTGGAGGGAGCATACTTAGAGAGAGTGAAATGCTCCCTTGTTTAGAATGTACAGGAATAGAAATGATAAGGACGTGGTCAAAAGATGCATAAACCCCCAAAAGAAGAGTGGGATTGATTGAATATTGCATCGGTAATGTCACTTCCTTATACTTGTCACTCTCCAAGAGAAGAGTGGGATCGACTGAAGATTGCATCGGCACAAAACATTCTTCAACTAGGATGTGAGACAACATGGTCAAGAGACGCATCACTCCCCAAAACAGGATTGGTTTTTGTCAAAGATTGAAATGGCATGACAGTCGGTTGAACAGGATGCGAGACAACATGGTTAAGAGACGCATCACTCCTAAAAACAAGAGTGGTGTCGGAAGAATGCTTCATTATCACGAATGTTGTATCAACCAAAGAAGTTTGGGAAACCAAAGATGACTTGGAACCCGAAGGACCACTAGATAAGTACCGCACTTCCCGTACCACTACAGTAGTCGAGAAAAAATGAGTAAGGTGACCTCCTTTGCAAAGTCTACAAAGGAACTTGGGCTTACATCCTACACATCTAGGCTTATCAAGTGTATCAATGCCCCCAGCACGACTTGTAGTGGTTGGTGATAGATCTCCAACATGACTTGCAGAAGTTGGTGGTGTATCCCCAACATGACTAGCAAAGGTTGGTGATGTTTGTGCAGTGTGACTAGTAGTGACTAGAGTTGTGCCCCCAACATGACATGAAGTGGCTGATTTATTTCCCCTAGCATGACTTGTAGAGGTTGGTGACAGGTCTCCAACATTACTTACAATGGTTGGTGACTTAATGCTAGTATGACTCACAATGAGTGGAATTGTGTTTCCAACATGACTTGCACTGGCTGGTTACAACATCATAGACCATGGTACCAGGAAAGATTATTTTTGAGAGATCGCAAGCCAAGAAGGATTTTGGTATACACCATGGCCCTTCCTAGTAGGGTGGTATCCTCCTCCAAATTGACTCATAAAAGGGTGTAAGGGCATTATCACCGAGGAATTCACTTGCAAAGTGAAAGACAAATGACATGGGTTACTCATGTGAGGATATATGTTTCCCCCAGATGAAGGAAATCCATGCAGGGGTTTCCCATAATATAAAATTGGCTCCCTTTGGATGAAACATTGGAGGATAGAGGGATATTCTCCATAATAAATGTCTTCATCGGAATCCATGTGGAGGAAGAGGGGATGAAGTATGAAATATAGGAAGTGAACTGTCCACCCATATTAGCACTTGATCCTAGAAATGTGAAGCTAGGATTGGGTACAGAAGAAGGAGGATTATAACCTCCTACCGTAGGATTGGATTGAAGGATATGACCCCCACCTAATAAAAAAGGAGAATAAGGAGACATCATGCCCCCAAACCCAAAACTAGGATTTGTAGGAGACGATGAAACAAAGGACGACAAGTGGCAAGTCAAGTTTGACATACCATATTAAAAAGGATTAGTGGCCAAAGGTAATGGCTAAGTATCATGATTTGGTGTACCACTCGGAAATACAAAATTATTTGTCCCCATGGAGTGAGAAAATACCATGGGCTGGGTAGCAGTAACTGAGGGAGTCACGGGGCCTCCACCAACCATAGCAATGAAAACTTATGATGCAATACAAAATCCTAAGGCCAACTAATAATCAAAGAGCACACTCCTAAATAAAGATAAAATAAAATGCACACAAACATGATATAGTGGCTAAAAGGGGCTTCCCTAAGTAGAGTAGGTATGTCTCGCCCAAGAGGGGTCTGACTCTCCCTTCAAAAGATCAGAGGTATCATAATCAGTTATAAGGGCCCTTGTGGGCTTAACAACGCAGTTGCCCAGTTCCCCTTGGAGAGATAATCCTCCATAAAGGTTGTTTGTTGTTTGAACCTTATCTGACTCAGGGTACCTGCAGAATAACCCTTGCAAGTAACTTATGTGGCTACCTATGTCAAGAAACTAGAGTCGCCACAATATAACCAATGTGCAAGCAAATAATTGTAATTCCAATCCACTGTATGGATGGGGTAATAAAGACCAAAATCTTGAAAGCACCACCTCTCATAGAGATAAAGGTACTAGAAAGACCCCCAAATATGAATAGATCCCCTTAAATATCTCTGATGCTAAGAAGGTATTAGAGGGATATCTCTCCAACCAACTTCGTGTGACCTCGTGCTTAACTTCGGTGTGAGTGGAGCCTCCTGACGTCACTGATTACACAATGAGTTTCACCACTCCATGTTCAGACACATATGTTTAGTTTAATATCCTTGGAAACATTTACTCAAAAAATCATATTCCAAGGCCCTATGTCCTATACTTGTTTGTGTACCATGAAAAATAAAATCGTTTCTAATCAATTTTAGTTAATCGACGTTAATTTTAATTGCTTCTTCTTACTCAAAATGTTTGTTTGTGAAATTTATGGTATTACGACTCAACATATAAAAATAAACAAATATAAAAACAATACTAAGTACTAGTCTTGAATTTCAAAGAGATGGTATGGTTCTAAATACAATATTTCAAATGCAATCTTTACAATTTCAATGAAAAGAAATATCTCCACATGTGTCAAAACCAATGCAAATTAATCAAAAGTGCAAATTCCATAATGAAAATAAGAAAATATTTTAGTATTTTCGATATAAAGAAAAGAAAATGCAAGTAATGAATAAAAACTTCACAGGTAGACCCTACTGCACGCAAAAAGAGACAAGCCAAGAAGAACACCAAGAAGAAAACACTTAGACCAATGTGCAAGGACAACCAATGAAAAAAATGATAAGAAATAAAACCACCCAAAAATTCAACAATAAAAAGGCTTCCTATCACTCTATAAGCACTTAACAGTGACGACAAGGACCTAATAAGACTCAACAAGAAACCAAACTCACCTAGCAAACACCAAACTCAACCAACAAGACTAAATATATGATGTACGTGATTGTTTGAGCACAAATCATGTATATATGCTCCCTAAAGGAAGACAACTCGCGTATATACACGTCTGTTAAGGGAAAAACTGTGTATATCCAATAAAACACTACGAGGGAAAGGGTTAAGCCATGAAACTCAGATGAAAGTTAAAAAATAGGCTGTCAAGCAACAAGTGACAAGGAAACTGAGGCTAATAGAGAGAAAAACACTCCGAACCCCAAAAAATGAGAACTATCCCCAGTATGGTCGCCAATTCTATTATGAGGAAAATGTCTCTATGGCAAGGGGTAAACCACGACGAATAGAATTGTTGGTCACTATAATTGCTTAATTAATTTTAAACAACCAAGTGAAACATAAATTATCAACCCAGGGAAGTCTTTTGTTTCAAAGATAGCTGCGCACTATATATGCTCAATT
>JZKD02S0534105.1:913699-927686 GCA_000966675.3 Picea glauca
TCTTGGGAGGATCATGTGCGACATGTTGACAAGGTACTACAACTACTAAAGGAGAAACAACTATATGCCAGACCATCCAAATGTTTCCTTGGAGTAAAGGAGGTACAATATTTGGGTCATATTGTATCTCATGAAGGTGTCAAGGTAGACCCTAACAAGATTAAGGCCATGATGGACTAGTCGATTCCCAAAACATTGCAGAATCTTAAAGGATTTTTGGGTTTGACAGGTTACTAGTGCAAGTTTGTTTGAAACTATGGAAGAATAGCATCACCTTTAACGACACTAACTAAGAAGGATGCATTTTCATGGACTCGAGAGGAAACTAAATCTTTTGAACAACTTAAAGAGGTGATGTGTAAATCTCTTGTCTTGACCACTCAACACTTCACAAAAACCTTTATTGTGGAATGTGATGCCTTGGGAAATGGAATTGGTGTTTTCCTAATGCAAGAAGGAAGGCCCCTGGATTTTGAAAGTCAACCACTCAACGGAAAGGAATTACTGTAACACCCTGTTTCCCCCAGTTTGTAAAAATAAATGGACTGGCCAAGAACTGTGGCAAACTCAGAAATGAGAATGTGTGATGTGAATGGACCTTGTGGAAAAGGTCGATGAATGTGAATACTATTATGAATTTATATTGCAGGATTGTTGAGAGAGGATACGCTGAAAAAGATACCACGATGGATGAAGAAAGGCAGTGGAAGGCACCTAGAAAGGTGGCGTTAACTTCCACAAAAAATTAATACCGTATTTGGACTTCACTACCTCGGAGAACCAAAAGAGGCTTGCTGGCCCCGAATTAAATATCTCGCAGGCTGGCAGGTAGATGGCTCCTCAGGAATTAATAAGGGATGGGGAGGTGAACCGCCCATCCGTAGAGCCATCAGGCCTGACCAGCGCGAGGGAAATCGCACCACACGCAACCTCGCAAGAGGATAAGGCATGTGGGAGAAGCGATTGGGGGTAGACGCGAGGGGAGAAAGAGAAATCTGGCGATATGAAAAGTGAGTGATAGCAGAGAGGAAGGAGAGTAACCTTCACTCCTGGTCACTAGAAAATGGAGACGCAGTCTCACAACATCATGGTCTCAGCTCGGGGGTGGCTAGTGGTAAATCCGATGGGATTCGATGAGCATACGGTTGGGTGGAAACGAGCACCCCTCTCAGCAGTTGCATACCTCTGGTGTTTTTTTCTGATAAGTGTTTTGCCTTTGGCATCTTGAAATATATGTATTCTGACATTTATGATCATAAGCTGTGAAATTGTGAATGATTTCATTATAAGAATGTCTGTATGGTGTCTTGATCAGTACTCTAGTTGTATGTTTATATGGAAATATTATGTATGTCTTATGTTCTCATAAATATGTATTTATGTGCATACTGATCTAATTCAGACTTCACATTTGGTTCTTGAGAGAGCGATACCCTTATCTGCCTCAGATAGTACCCTGGGTAAACCTCCCCATAGAGATACCCTTCTCGAAAATCCCATCAAGAACCTGGAAAAAGGACGTGAAGGCGCAAGGCCTTAAGAAATCCCTGATAAGTATCAAATTGATGGACGAGATCCTATCGGGAGATCAGTGGTCACTCACGACCATCAGATCGGAAGAAGAAACTGGAGTGTTAAGCGCCTTAACCCTAAATAGGTGTGGATCGACAGATGAGATCACGTCGGGAAATATGTGGTCACCCATGACCGTTAGATTGGTAGGAGAAAGTAGGGGGTTAAATGCCTTACCACTTTGTCTTTCTATGTCTTTGTGGGTAGAGAAGAGATCGGGATTGTAGATCCCTAAGGTCCATGAGAACATCTGGACCATTGATTTTTCCACGTCGAGGAAGTCGTGGGAGAATGCACAAGTTAGGAAGTTGTCTGAGCTGTCAGATCTTGGCTGGAAAACCTGACAGTCGTTGGATCTGTCAGGAGATACCCAAGGGTTAAACCCCCAGTGAATAGGGGTGAAAGCCCCAAAATATATATGGACCGTCCGATTTAAGGAGGCTACATGTCGTGAGATTTCCCATTTCGGGAAATCAGGAATTGCGAACTCGGGAGTTCTAGTGATGAGAGATCGGGACTTTCCATGGTGGAAACCCCGAGAAAGATCTAAACCGTTCGATTTTAGGAGGCCACGTGTCGTGAGATTTCCCATTTTGGGAAATCGAGAATCACAAACTTGGGAGTCCTGGTGATGAGAGATCGAGACTTTCCATGGTGGAAACCCCAAGACAGATCTTGATGCAGGAGCATCTCCCACATCAAGCGAGCCAGCGCGGAAGCATTGGACAACTGGAAGGCGTCCAACACAAATTTTTGAATTTTCCTTGAAGATGATGCACCAAACATAAATGTGGAAATTTAATGAGGCGCACTTGTATAATGTAATGGAACTTGAGCGGATTGCTCTTGTCCTTAGTAGGTAGAGGCATTTAAAGTAGTTAATGTAAATTAGATAGAATTTAATTCTAGACTAGACAGTTGTAGAGCGCAAGAGGGAAACAGGATATAGACACCCTCATTGTGCATTTGTATTATTATTGAAATCAAAGGAAGAAGGAGAAAGAGCATGCAAAGAGTTGTGTAAAGAACACCCATGTAATGATATTTGAATTAATAGAAGAGTTTGATTCAAATTCATGGTTTTTGTGTTGTTCTCTGTGTATTGATGCTAAATGATATGCTCTTGAATGTTTTCTTTATTGTTATACATTTGATTTATATGTTGTGTATATGATTTCATTTTTAAATTCAAGTCTAAGAGGAAGAAGGAATGAGTTTTGATTGTTTCTCTATTTGAGCCAGAGAATTCCTGCAAGGAGTGCAGTTGAAGTGTCCGCAAGGAGTGCGTTGACAAAGGGCTCAGGTAGTTTAACTTTTGTTTCCATTCACCCAGTAGTGCAGTTGGGCACAGGAGTCGTGCAAGGAGTGCGCAGGCCGAGGGAGGTTGAGGGTTACGAGCCTGAGCGAGAGTTGAAAGACTGTTGTTGTAGGTGTGTGCAGATTCGAAAGAATTTCAACACTTAGACATGGTTAAAGGTTGCCGCAAGGAGTGCATGCAAGAGTTTCATGAAGGAATTGAAGGTCGTGGGAAATATCAGGAAGGATAGGCCTTCGAATTCTGTTGAAGAATAGTGCAGGGAAGTCGTTAGATCTCATATAGGCGCAAGGGAGATACGGAAGAGTAACTCAGAGGGGTGAAGCTCAGGAGGGGCAAAGCCATTGATCCGAGCCACTAGGACCGTCAGATTTACACGTAGGATCGTGTATCAGGGTTTCGTGGGTCGAAGTCCCATAAACACTGCATCAGGGATCGCAAAATTGTGAAACACGATATCCCGATAGCCAAAGGAATAGTGTGGGACTGCAGAAGTTAGTGGAAGACAGGTGGCATGAGTCATCAGGGTTTCACAGCGAGGAGTGCCAAAATATATGCATTAGGATTCCCGATCCCACGAACTCTGAAGTGTCGATGGAGTAAAGGCATTGAATAGTCAACTCGCGTGTGCGTCGGAGTTTCGGCGTATCGGGTATCGGGAGTCGGAGAACCGAGTTGCTCGACATCGCGAGTGTCGAATTCCCGATAGGAGAAGTCCCGATAGAAGAGGAAAAAGGTCAGCGTTGACTTGTATCAGGTTTCGGGGATTCGTGGAACCTACGCTCGAACTTTGGATTCGCGATCCCGTGAAGTCCGATCTCCTGATTCGTAAAGAAGGGGGATCCCACGAGAGTTACTGTGGGTGCAGATTTTCCGATAGGGAAATAGAAGAGATGTTTGAGAGTTCTTCGGGCCATTTGAGAAGAGAAGATCCTGTGAACGGATGTGCTTGCGAGCACGGGCTGCGCCAAGTGGTATTAGAGCCTGATTCTTGTCTGTATATTTCAGATGAGGGAGGCATAAGAGGTAAAGAGCACTCTGATACACACCAAGTGGTATCAGAGAACATGAAAGTTTCTTTGCTTTCTGTAGCAGAGAAAGGAGAATTTTCCATGCCGCCCAGGAGAAGGGACGTGCAATCACCCGACCCAGAGGATAGGGAAATTCCACAACGAAGAGGAAGGCAGATGACAGATCCAACCATAGAGAGACAGATGTGTGATCTCCGAGCAAGAATCGAAGACATGGAGACAGCGCAAAGATGCACAGCCAGTGCAGGGGATCTCAGTGATTCCGAAAGCAAAGTTGAGGCTGAACGCGAGGAAGAAGTTGCAGCCGAAGATGCATCAAACGAGCGTTTGATCAGAGCTATTGCAAGGATGGGTGCAAGAGAAAAGATGGATATTCTAGTTTATGAGGGAAACTTGGATACAGAGGAGCTTCTAGACTAGATTAGAGCTTTAGACACATACTTCGACTACGAAGATGTCGAAGAGGACAAGAAGGTCAAGCATGCTGTCACGAGATTAAAAGGACATGCAACATTGTGGTGGGATGAAATACAAGCTGATAGACGTTGCAAGGGAAAGTAGAAGATCAAGAGTTGGGACAGGATGATCACGAAGATGAAGGCAAAATTCATCCCCAGAGACTATCAAATTACTCTTTTCAGGAGGATGCAGAACCTGAGACAGAAGTTGATGACAGTGAATTGTTCTGACTAGCACAAGGGTGGATGATTTACCAGAGGAAGTTCAAGAACTGCTGGAAGATTTCACTGACATCATAGTGGATGAACTACCTCGTTCGTTGCCACCTATCAGAAGTGTGAGTCATCATATTGATCTCAAACTAGGAGCCAGTTTTCCAAACAAAGCCGCGTACAGATTGACACCACAGGAGAATGAAGAAGTTAAAAGGCAAGTCCAAGATTTGTTGGACTAAGGATTAGTCAGGGAGAGCTTGATTCCATGTGTTGTTCCAACAGTACTCAGTCCGAAGAAAGACGGAGGCTGGAGGATGTGTACTGACTCGAGGGAAATCAATAAGATAACCATCAGGTACAGATTTCCATTTCCGAGGATGGATGATCTGATGGACTGCTTGAGTGGAGAAAAATACTTTTCAAAGATTGATTTGAAAAGCGGTTATCACTAGATCCGCATGAGAGAAGGTCATGAATGGAAGACAACCTTCAAAACCAACGAGGGGTTGTATGAATGGCTTGTTATGCCGTTTGGCTTAACAAATGTGCCAATTACTTTCATGAGGTTGATGAATGAAGTCCTGAGGGAGTTCATCGGGAAATTCGTCATTGTGTATTTGGATGACATACTGGTTTACAGTAAGACAGTGGCAGAACATCTGAAGCATTTGGCTACAGTGATGCAGAAATTGCAGCAGGAGAAGTTGTTGATAAACATGAAGAAATCTTCATTTATGAAGACAGAGCTCATTTATTTTGGGTTTGTTATTTCAGAAAATGAGTTGAGGATGGACCCGGATAAGGTGGAGGTAATCAAGAATCAGCCATCATCGAGGAATGTGTTCGAGGTGAGAAGTTTTCACGGATTGGCTAGTTTCTACCGAAAGTTCATCAGGAATTTCAGTGGGATTAGCGCAGAAATAATGAATACAGTGAAGAAGAGACATAAGTCTTTTCACTGGACTGATGAGGCTGAGAAGAGCTTCAAATTGTTGAAAAGGAAGATTACGGAACAACCATTTTTGGTTACCGGATTTCCAGAAGACATTTCAGGTGAAATGCGATGCAAGCAGATTTGCAATCGGAGCGATCTTGAGTCAAGAAGACAGGCCGATAGCGTATTTCAGTGAGAAGCTGAATGAAGCAAAGATGAAATATTCCACTTATGATAAGGAATTTTATGCTATCATACAGGCACTGAAGAAGTGGAGGCATTACTTGATCCTGAAAGAGTTTGTCTTGTACAGTGACAATCATGCACTGCAGTTTGTGACTCAACAGGAGAAGTTGAATTAGAAGCATGTCAAATGGGTTGAGTATATGCAGAATTTCACATTTGTGACAAAACATATTTCTGATACTACTAAAAAAGTGGCTGATGCTTTGAGCAAGAAGTGTTTGTTGTTGCAGGAGTTCAGAGTGAAAACGTTGGGTTTTGATGATCTTAGGGACATGTACACCGAAGATCATGATTTCAAGGAGGCGTATGAAGTAGCTGAGAATCTAGTTCTCAGGGACAGAAGCCTGTGGATAGAATACATGATCCAGGAAGGATTGTTGTTCAGAGGCAATCAACTGTGTATTCCAAAATGCTCCATGAGGGAGAATTTGCTGAAAGAGAAACACAGTGGAGGATTGGATGGACATTTCGGTCATGACAAAACATTTGCAAAGCTGAATGAGTCATATTTTTGGCCAGGAATGCGAGAAGACGTCAAGAGATTTGTAGACAGATGCAAAATTTGCTAGCATTCGAAGGGAAGGAAGCAAAATGCGAGTTTTTATCAACCATTGCCCATACCAGAGAGGCCGTGGGATGCGATAAGCATGGATTTTGTATTGGGGTTGCCAAGAACACAAAGAGGTTGTGATTCAATCTTTGTGGTGGTGGATAGGTTTTCCAAAATGGCACACTTCATTCCATGTCAAAAGACCAGTGACGTGACTCACATCGCGAACCTGTTTTTCAAAGAGGTCATTCGACTTCATGGGTTGCTAAGTAGTATAGTTTCAGATCGAGACACCAAGTTCATAGGGAATTTTTGGAGGACCTTATGGAAGAAGCTGGGAACTAACTTGTTGTTTAGTTTGGCTTATCATCCTCAGACGGATGGACAAACAGAGGTAGTAAACAAAAGTCTGGGAGACTTGCTGAGAAGCTTGGTGACAGAGCACCACATGCAGTGGGACAACATATTATTGCGGGCAGAATTTGCGTATAATGACTCACTAAACAGAAGCACGGGGCAGAGTCCATTTCAGGTTGTTTATGGCATGCAGCCGATGGGAATTTCTAAACTGAGGGATTCAGAACAGACTATGACTAGGAGCACTAGTGCAGAAGATTTTGCAGAGGCAATGAAAGAACTTCATAGCCAGGTGAAGCAACGATTGCAAATTCAAGTCAGGAATACAAGCGCAGAGCAGATCAACATAGAAGACAAATTCAGTTTGAGGTTGGTGACTTGGTTCTGGCACACTTGAGAAAAGAAAGGTTCCCGAGAGGAACGTATAATAAATTGAAAATGAAGAAGATCAGACCATGTAGGGTCTTGAGGAAATTTGGGGTGAATGCTTATGAGATTGAATTACCCGATGGGATCGAAATTTCTCCGATATTCAATGTCTCATATTTATACCCATACAAAGCTGAGGAAGTAGGAACAAGTGGTGAATAGTCAGTGATCCAATGGACAAAGCAGATGCCAGTTGTAGAGAAGCCACAGATGGAGTGCATACTGGATAAGAGAGTGAGCAAGAGGACTAGGCGAAGGAAATACATCGAGTATCTGGTCAAGTGGAAACATCATCCATTTGGAGATGCCAGCTGGGAGACTGAAGCAGAAATATAGAGGGATGGACAGACCATGCAGGAGCTCATGGACAGGAGCCCATGAAAAGTTTCAAGCGAGGGAGTATGATGCAGGAGCATCTCCCACATCAAGCGAGCTAGCGCGGAAGCATTGGACAACTGGAAGGATTCCAGCATAAATTTTTAAATTTTCCTTGAAGATGATGCACCAAACATAAATGTGGCAATTTAATGAGGCGCACTTGTATAATGTAATGGACCTTGAGCAGATTGCTCTCGTCCTTAGTAGGTAGAGGAATTTAAAGTAGTTAATGTAAAGTAGATAGAATTTAATTCTAGACTAGACAGTTGTAGAGCGCAAGAGGGAAACGGGATATAGACACCCTCATTGTGCATTTGTATTATTATTGAAATCATAGGAAGAAGGAGCAAGAGCATGCAGAGAGATATGTAAAGAACACCCATGTACAGGTATTTGAATTAATAGAAGAGTTTGATTCAAATTCATGGTTTTTGTGTTGTTCTCTGTGTATTGATGCTAAATGATATGATCTTGAATGTTTTCTTTCCTATTATACATTTTATTTATATGCTGTGTATATGATTTCATGTTTAAATTGAAGTCTGAGAGGAAGAAGGAATGAGTTTCGATTGTTTCTCTATTTGAGACAGAGAATTCCTGGAAGGAGTGCAGTTGAAGTGTCTGCAAGGAGTGCGTTGACAAAGGGCTCAGGTAGTTTAACGTTTGTTTCCATTCACCCAGTAGTGCAGTTGGGCACAGGAGCCATGCAAGGAGCCCGCAGGCCGAGGGAGGTTCAGGGTTACAATCCTAAGAGAGAGTTGAAAGACTGCTACTGCAGGTGTGTGTAGAGTCGAAATAATTTCAACACTTAAACGTGGTTGAAGGTTTCCGCAAGGAGTGCATGCAAGAGTTTCTTGAAGGACTTGAAGGTCGTGGGAAAGCTCAGGAAGGATAGGCCTTCGAATTTTTTTGAAGAACAGTGGAGGGAAGCCGTTAGATCCCACAGAGGTCAAGGGAGATACGACAGAGTAACGTAGAGGGTTGAAGCTCAGAAGGGGCATAGTCGTTGATCCGAGCCACTAGGACTATCGGATTTACACGTAGGATCGTGTATCGGGTTTTTGTGGGTCGAATTCCTGTAAACAGTGCATCAGGAATCGCGAAATTGCAAAACACGATATCCCGATAGCCAAAGGAACAGTGTGGGACCGCAGAAGTTAGTGGAAGACAGGTGGCTTGAGTCATCGTGGTTTCGCAGCGAGGAGTGCCGAAATATATGCATTAGGATTCGCGATCCCGTGAACTCTGAAATATCGATGGAGTAAGGGCGTTGAATAGTCAACTCGCGCATGCGTCAGAGTTTCGGCGTATCGGGTATTGGGAGTCGAAGAACCGAGTTGCTCGACATTGCGAGTGCCGAATTCCCGATAGGGGAAGTCTCTATAGAAGAGGAAAAAGGTCAGCGTTGACTTGTATCAGGTTTCGGGGATTCATGGAACCTATGCTCGACCTTTGGATTCGCGATCCCTCGAAGTCCGATCTCCCGATTCATAAAGAAGGGGGATCCCATGAGAGTTACTGTGGGTGCATATTTCCCGATAGGAAAATAGAAGAGCTGTTTGAGAGTTCTTCGGGCCATTTGAGAAGAGAATATCCTGTGAGCGAACGTGCTTGCGAGCGCGGGTTGCGCCGGATCTAGATCGTCCAATTTAAAGTGGCCACATGTCGCGAGATTTCCCATTTCAGGAAATCGGGAATCGCAAACTCAGGAGTCCTGGTGACGAGAGATCGAGACTTTCCATGGTGGAAACCCCGAGACAGATCTAGACCGTCTGATTTAAGGAGGCTACGTGTCAAGAGATTAACCGCATTGGGAAACCAGGGATTGAGAATTCAGGAGTCTCGTGGTCGAGAGTTTGAACTCTCATGATGATAAGTCCCGATGAATGGATGAGATTCTTTCAGAGGATCTTAGGGTCCGCAACGACCGTCAGATGTGAGGAAGATATGTCAACTTTAGGCTCAGGCACGAATGCGCCTTAGGGTAAGTGGCAAGTTGATCTGGACGGCTAGTGTCCACCCGCCTATATCTACGGCTGAGGCTTCATTCTGGAGCCCCCTTGTTTTTCTGCCTTTAGCGGTGAGGGGAGGGTCCGGAATCGAACGTGCAACTCTTGATCGGTCAAGATTTATTCACCTTGATCAACAACATTCAGGCGAATTCTGGACCCCCCTTGCCATTCTGTCTTTAATGGGGGGGGGGGTTCAGAATGGTGTAGCGTGTGAAGTGGGACCCTCCTCCTGTCATGTCGCCCTCCGGGTCGTGTTACCCCTCTCGCCACCTGTACTCCACTCAATCGCGCGACAGGGCCGTTCCTAATGGCCATTTGCTAACCCTGTTGGGATTCGTCCCTATTGGCCAGTCACTAGCCCTGTCGGGGTTCGACGGTTGCAGAGTCGAATGATTCGACATTCTTCCGAGGCATGAAATACAAGAAGCACCATGATTATTTGACCTGTGATCCTGACCCGCGATGACATGGGAGAGAGAGAGAGAGTTAACTTATGCTAGGCCTCCATAGATATTTCGAGGGCTCTGATTCTGCAGAAATCAATGAAAACTTGATTATGGTAGTGGGTGCATTACAAATTGGCATCAAATCATGGTGAAAACACTCAGCCTGATTGGGCTCATGAACGAGTTGCGCATAAGCTCCGTTCGAAGCACTCCTAAGAGGAGTAACCCCCTAACTTAACTCTCTTATCCAGGATCAAAACTTAGAAATGAGAACCCGAATGTGTATGCATGTGAAAGAGTTATGAATTTATGTGCAGGTTATAAAAATGTATCTAACTCTTGACTAATAACCAACGTTTGTCTTTTCACCCAAGCAGACGATCAGTCGTAGGAATTTACAGACGCGGAAAATGGTGACTCACCAAGAGATGGGAGAAGGCTCCCACAATAGAGATGAAGAGTCAGATGAAAGAAGAGCAATAGGGACCCCTCCTGATCTAGCTGAGACTGTGAGGAGTCTCATGGTCAAATTGCAAAGCTGCAAGGCCAACAATGAAAGGATGATGAAAGAACAAGAAAAGAAAACTGAAATCAATGTCATTTTACTGCAGAGCTTATCCGACCTACAACGACAAATGCATCATGAACCCAAGATGCAGAAACATGGTCATATCAGTGGCCATACTGAGAGGAGCACCTCAAGGAAGGTCCACCCCAGAGGTAAAGGACCAGTGCCAGATGATTCCTCTGAGAAGGAAGCTAGTGATTCGGAAGGCTCTTTCAGCAGTAGGACCGGTTCCTATTCTCGAAGAAAACAGAAGAAGCACAATACTTCCAAGGGTCATAAATTTGAGGAATTCAGAAATGCCAAACTTCCCTCCTTCGATGGTGAGATAAAGAAGGGAGAGGAAGTAGAGGCCTGGCTACTTGGACTGAAGAAATATTTTAGAGTTCATGATTTTTCAGAGAATTTGAAGGCTCGAGTGGCCACTTTCAATCTGAATGGAAAAGCTTCCATCTGGTGGGAAGATCTTAAGAATGTGAAAGGGGTCCGCGCAGAGGATCTGTCCTGGAAACAGTTTGAGAAATACTTTTGGAAGAAGTATTTGTCGGAAAAATATTTCGACGAGAAGACTAAATAGTTTTATGAGCTCAAACTGGGGCAACTCACTATAGAGGAATATGTCAACAAATTCCTTGACTTATTGAGATATGTACCCTACATCAAAGCAGAGAAGGTGAAGGTGCAACGCTTCATCAGTGGGCTACCCAAGGAATACCGTAACAGAATTGAATTTGATGAGCCAAAGACCTTAGAAGACACTATTCGAAAGGCAACATATTATCATGAACAATATGGACATCGAGCAGAGTCTCGTGGAGACTGGAAACAAAAGAGTGGTTCAAGATTTCAGAAAAAAGGGGATCAAATTCTCAGGATTTAAGAACTACAAGAAGAACCTCAGAATGAACTTTCCAGCCCGAAGTGTACTCCAATAGAACTTTCCCTCATCGGACGGAAATAAAACTTCTGGACCTATACCAGTAAAGACTGATAACCCAAAGGGAGAATCTTTGAAATGTTGGGGTTGCGGAGAAGAGAATCTCCTGAGAGACTGTCCACACCGACAACAGAACAGTCAGAAAGTTTATAACATTCAAGAAGCTACCACAGTCAATGATGTGGCAAGGAGTGTGCCATAGATTTAAGTAGCATTGGATAATAACCAAGCTGACCACCAAGCTTCAGTGGTGGAAATAGAAGGTATGATTTTCGACCATCTGGTGTCTGTTTTGATTGACCCTGGTTTAAATTTAATTTATATAGCCCTTAAAGTTGTTGATAAGTGTAAACTACAGCCACAAAAACAAACCAAGCCATGGTTGGTACAGTTAGTCACTGGAACCAAAAGAAGGGTAGTAGAGGTCATACCAGCCTTCCAATTAATGTTGGGTGAATTCCCCACCCAAGAAACCCTTAACATATTACCCCTAGGATCATACGATCTGTTGATTGGTATGGACTGGCTAGCCACCCATAAAGCCAGACTGGACTGTTACCATAAAACCTTGGAGTGTGTAAGTAAATAAGGGAGAAGGATAACCCTTCAAGGGATCCGAAAACCTGTCTCGGTGAGGCAAATATCAGCCCTGCAAATGAGAAAGTATTGCCGAAAAGGATGTCCCCTATATGCAATATAGGTGTTGAAAACAATCGAAGGTGATAAACCAAGCCCTGATGATCACCCTATCCTAAGAGAATACAGAGATGTGTTTCCGAAAGAGGTATCGGGTCTACCTCCGAGAAGAGACATTGACTTCTCGATAGAACTTGCACCAGGAGCGGTGTTGGTGTCTAAGACACCCTACCAGATGAGCACACCTGAGTTAGTTGAACTCAAATTGCAATTGAAAGAAATGATGGATAAAGGGTATATTCGACCCAGTGTGTCCCCATGGGGAGCACCAGTCCTGTTTGTGAAAAAGAAGGATGGCACCCTTAGATTGTGTATAGATTATAGACAACTCAATAAAGTAACCATAAAGAACAAGTACTCCTTGCCCAGGATCGATGATCTATTCGATCAGTTGGGAGGTGCGTCTATTTTCTCAAATATTGACTTGAGGTTGAGATACCATCAAGTTTGAATCAAGGGTGAAGACATCCATAAAACCACTTTCCAGACATGGTATGGTCACTATGAGTTTGTGGTAGTGCCATTTCGGTTAACCAATGCCCCTGCCACTTTCATGTGCTTAATGAACAATGTACTCAGTAAATTTTTAGATAAATTTGTACTAGTTTTTATTGATGACATATTAATCTACTCTAAGAATAGAGAAGAGCATGAAGATCATCTTAGACTTGTGTTGCAAGTGCTAAGAGAGAATTAGCTCTATGCTAAACTCAAAAAATGTGACTTCTTCCAGAAGCAAATACATTACTTGGGACATGTTCTGTCCAAGGAAGGGGTAGCAGTAGATCCTGACAAGATCAAGTCTATCATGGAATGGACTTCCCCTAAGGATGTTTCAAACATCAGATCCTTTATGGGATTAGAAGGATACTGTAGGAGATTTATAAAAGGATTCTCCAAGATTGGTTTTCCAATCACTTCCCTCCAGAAGAAGGGGACAAAATTCATGTGGACACAGAAATGTGAAGAAAGATTCCAAACCCTGAAACATCTACTGACCCATGCACCCGTGTTGAAAATCGCTGACCCAGAAGCTGACTTCCTTGTGTGCAAAGATGCCTGTAAGGAAGGGCTCGAAGGAGTCCTTATGTAGGAAGGAAGTGTAATCTTCTATGAATCCCAAAAATTGAATGAACATGAAGTCAAATATGTGACTCATGATCTAGAACTGGCTGCCATAGTGCATGCCTTGAAAATGTGGAGGCATTACCTCTTGGGAAGAAAATTTGTACTTATGACAGATCACTGTGGATTGTGATATTTGTTTGACCAACCAAAGCTCAATGCTAGACAGCTAGATGGATGGCCCTCCTTAACGAATTTGATTTTGAAATCAAACACATTAAAGGGAAAGAAAATAGGGTGGTCGATGCCCTTAGCAAAAGCATGAAAACAATTCACCTGGCAGCGGTGAGTACCTGTGAGACAAATGTCAAGAACAGAGTCAGAAATACACAAGAGACAGATCCCTTCGTTCAGACTGTGACCCTGTACCTACAGCAAGAACCCGCTGGAGTAAAATATGAAGGCTACCAAATGACCGAAGGAGGTCTGCTCACTTACATAGATAGACTGTACATTCCAAATTGTGATGACTTGAAGAGGTTCATTATGGATGAAATACATAAAAGACCATATAGTGGTCACCCAGGATACCAGAAAATGATCACTGCCACCCGGAAACAATTTTATTGGCCTGGATTGAAGAAAGAAACAACCAAGTATTTGGCCCAATGCATAGAGTGCCAATAGGTTAAAGAAGAACATCGACACCCAATAGGACTATTGCAACCTTTACCCATCCTAGAATGGAAATGGGAAACCATCAACATGGATTTTATCACT
>JZKD02S0534105.1:933439-954829 GCA_000966675.3 Picea glauca
ATTTATGTCGGCTTTAGGCCATTAGTTGTAATTATACCTTCTAGTCTCCTATATATACCAAGGAGACATTTTCATTTTGAATCATCTTGTACTTGAACATTTAAGTGGGTAAAAGAAGGTTGCCCCTTGAAGAGGCTCATTATCTGAAATTATCTATTTTTCAAGGCGTTGAGTATTTTTCTATGCTATATTGATATTCGGTTCTTAACATTAAATATGAAGTTACATGAAAGTGGATTAAATATGAAGTTACGTGAAAATTGATTAAATATGAAGTTATGTGAAAGTGGATTAAACATGAACTTATGTGAAAGTGAATTAAAAATTAAAAGTGAATTAAAAATTAAAAGTGAATTAAAAAGTGAAAGTGGAGTAAAAGTGCACATGGCTTAAAAACCCATGGTGGTATTTTTCCCAAGGTACGTTGAAAAGTATATTAAAAAAAAGGGAAATTAATTATTTATTTAATTAAGTTCATGTATTTTCAAATGAACATGACTTTTCATGTAGAGTTAATGGTAAATTATAAAAGGAGAAGAGGATTGTGAGAAATAGTTTGTGCGTGAAGAGATAAAATGTAATATTCACATATGAGAATATAATATGAGAAAAAATTGAATATTATTTGAAAAGGAGAGTGAAGAAGTATGTGACGATCCAACTGATAGATCCTACAAAAGAAGAAGGAGAAAGCGTCGATTCAATATGATGAAAGAAAAAGGAGTGAGTGTTGAGCTGATATGGAGAAAGTAGAAGTAGTGAGCTTAAAGAAGATTCGGCGAAAGAAGAGGTAATGAATGTAGAGTAGACTTGGTGAAGATAAAAGGAACACACATACTAGTGAAGGAAATTCATGTGAAGAACTTGCAAACTTGTGAGTAGGTTGGTCCCTATAAAACAAATAGTTGTGGGGATTAGTGTCTCCAATAGTTCGGTGCTTACAAGCAACAAAGAGGATATGTGTCTCCAGTAGGTTGGTTCCTACAAACATCAAAACGGATTGGTGTCTATGAACATCTGTAAGAGTAATTTGGTGCCTAGCATGATTTTTACCAGTGGTGTCTATGGACCTCGCTGCCGCTCAGAATCAAAAGAATAAAAATGGGAAAGACAATGAACTGCCCCCCAAAGAGTTCTAACTAATTCTAATACTAATGTAACTAAAGGAAACTAATCTAATCTAACTACTTCTAACCTATCCTGAGAGAAAAGATAATAGATGAGTACAATGAAAGGTAATGTCTAGACAACATAAACAGTTCATGACATCCCAAACATGTTAGCACAATAATATTGTAGAAATCATCTCAAATAGTTGAAAATGAAATCTTTAATATCATTCCTACACCCATAAGAAATCACAACAACAAAGGATTTTAGATACCAAGCACATAAATAGTTCATATGATAAATACCCAGAAAACTTAAAACAAAAATACAAGTGTAGAATAATCCGACAAGCATTTGCAAACCATCATGACTTCTAAATTCCTTCTACTCTTTATTACTTAAAAGTAATAGTACCATCTTTTGTTATAAAGGGAAAAAGTCCCTTTTTTCTCTTCTCTCAGTTCCTTTTATAAGACAAGAGAGAGATTTTTCAGTTTCCATGGATATTCGTTTCATTTTCCCCCATTTTCTTCTTACATTTCAAAAATCTTAGATGTGGGATTTACAAATGGAATATGAATAGACCATTGTGTGGTTATTTTTGTCTTCTGGTAGTTTACAAATGATTTTTGTTGAAAAATGATCATTAACTTTGCTTATTGGCATTATCTTCAGTTCATCAGAATATTTTGGGCATGTCTGGATTTTGTCTGCTAAAAAAATTCATTGTGGCTTCTCCTCCTCTATCATAGCTTTCATTTGAGATATTGTTGGCTCGATTTCATTGCTTGCAGCTCAATATATGACAATTTGAAGTCAACATACGCAATTGTCATCTGAATTTGGGTTCCTCCTGTGTTTTGCATTTTCAGGCCATTTATGCTTTCAATCTACGAGCAATTCCTATCCCAACCTATTTTTCACTATTCTAGCTTTCTATCGATCCCTCCTATGCCTGATTTAGTTGCTCGTAGCTCCAGATATGATCGTTTGAAGGCTTCACAATCCATTTTCCTCCCAAGTCTGTGGGTGTCCATTTTATGCATTTTATAGTGTATTATGTCACCTTTCTATCCTGGATACTTGTACAACTATGTTCCTTTTTCCAATGCCTTTCCAACAAGGTATCACTAGCCTCATTCCGACACATGTAGTTATGGATATGGTCGTTTTAAAACTAGTGCTCAACCGTCGTTGATTATGCCTGTGGGGAAAATATGGATGATTGATCTGAAGTTTGGGGGGTTTTCTATGTGCATGGAGGGGACAAAACATAGCTATTGATATGGAGGTTAAATGGATCTAGGTCATCGATGGAGGGGTTTCATCATCTAAGGAGAGAGATAAAACATCAAAATGCTCTGGAAGAGGAAATCCGATGACGAGACAGTCGTCATCGTCGACAAAGGGTTGGTAAGGGAGCGAGTTGACACTTGGAGTGCTGACAATGATGGGGAATCATAAGAAGAACGATAAATTTTGATCGGCTATAGGTGAGATTGATATCATTCGTATATCATCTTAGGTTCCATGCAAGTGAATAAAGGGGAGATGTCAGCATGGAAGCCCACATGTCCCTAAGGGGTACATGTGTCACCATCTGAGTGGATGATGGATGAGAGTGGTCCCACAAATGGGTTCAAATCCCTTTACATATTCCCTTGTGACCTCGACCTTTATATTTGGATGAGCATATATCTTATCCGATCATCGGAGAAAGGAGACGTCAGAGTGATTGGGAGAAGGGTAAGATAGGAGTGTCAATGACGGGATAGTGCCAAATTTGACGATCGTCATTGATCTGATGACCACTAGATGTCATTCGTTTGTTAGATTAGGGTCACCCGAGTGTTGGAGAGTGAAGAGAGATGGATCCACTGATGACGAAGAGGACACACATCAACACTTAATGGGATAATCCATGGTATCTTGTGATGACATGTATGGCTACGTTAGTCCATGTGTTAGGTTAGTGATGGGTCTACCTATCAAGTGGGTGAAGTGGAGCTTTGGTCATGGTTAATTTTGAGTTTGGGATGAAAAGTGTCATTCTAGGTGGCAGGTCACGAGTAGGGCCATGTGTATAGGGTGCCAACTTAGATGCCACATGTCAATAGTGTTAGTTGAGAATGTGGGAAGGGGTTAACCGTCGGTTATCTTTGCGGCTCTGATAAAATGGGGGCCGTTGACCTTAGACTCTCGAGATCCATTATATTTGTTGGGGATACGTCATCGAAGGAATATAGGAGCAGAGTGTTCGAGCACTAGGAGTGATGGAGCCCCGATGACGAAAAGGCATTGGGCATGTCATCGACGAAAGAGAAGGTCAAAAGGGAAGTGTATCATGGGAAATTCCGATGACAATGAGGAAGGTGGTGGGTACCACATCCATGAAATTAGTTCCATGTTGGATGGTAGAGGATAGAGGGATCCACATGGATTCCACATAGCAGTGAGGTAGAAAAGGTGAGTGAAGACTTAGGAAACTTCTAGAAGTCATAACGTTTGATCCGAGACTCTGAATTAAATATGGTTATGAGCGTTGGAAATATATCAATGAACATAATCCAAATATGAGGTTTAGTTAGAGAAAATATTAGAAGAAAATAGAGGGAAATATCAATAAATAAAAGGGAATGATAAAAGGAGAAGAACATCAAAGGATTCCCCCACATGCATCTCAAAGCTAGAGCAACCGTGAAGAAAGACTATCTTGTTAACCTATTCCTCGAACCATAGAAAGAGATGAAATCAATTATGCAATTAAGAGGACATTCACCAACACATGAGAGACATTTCATTTCCTTTCCTTTAAGAAAATTTATGAGCAAGTACTAAAAGTGGAGAAAATGAGGAGGAGATAATTTTTAAAGGCAATCATTCATGATCTAGATTAAATAACTATCATGATAGCTTCATGCACCTAATCTCCAACACATAGAAAGGATTAGTGACCTCATGATTTAAGTTCAGAGTTGTCCAATATATGAGAGTATAAAGATGAAGATTTTAGGAACCACGTGCTAGCACAAGTATGTAGACTTTGAATAAGTAACTTGGAAAGATATTAGTAACCCACATAAAACTCATTCAAGGCATGTACTAGATCATCGAACCACATAGTCACACAAAAGTCATCAAGACATCCAAAATATAAGATCAAAAGAGGAAATTAACAACTATCAAAGACAATAATCAACCAAAATCAAATCCCCAAAATTCCTTGAGGTATGAAAATAAATAGCATAGGTTCTAGCAGTAGAGGGTTATGAAATAGGATCCAAAGTTTAGAAGGGGGGCCCTTTCCTTTCTCTTTTTTAAGCACAAGTAAAAGGGGGGTTGTTGCGGCCACAACACCACCCAAGAGAATATGGGCCAGGTTGTTCATGAACCTCCACCACAAGCTTGTTGACTACATTGGTTTCTATGAGAATGGTGTGTGAACCAGAATCAAATAGAGTTTCTACCTTAGTCTTCCTGACCTGGATCTTGATATGGAATGTTTTTTCAACTCCTTCTCTTCCTTGCGATGAAGGATACTCATATTCACCTCCTTTTACACTGAAGTGCATGAAATTTTCTCATCCACATATGAGTTTCTCTCTACCTGATTGCTTGAGTCCATGGTTAGAAGGTTCTTCCTATTGGCATCCTTCCTACAGTTCTTAGGGTTCAACTCTGGATGTAGTTTCCAATACTCTTCCTTGGTGTGACAATCTATATCAAATTTTTTATAGTGGTTAGTTGGATCCTTGCACTGATGTGTAGTGGATATCATATTATTTTCTTTCCATTTCCACTTATTCCTCCCCTCCTTGGAAGCATCTTGGTTTTCTTTCTACTTGGAACCACTTGGATATCTTTTCTTGTGGCCTATATTTTCCAACTAGTATGCTTGCACACAAGCCTAATCAACTATCTTGGGATTGAAGACAATAACTTACTTTCACAAATGGCTCTGTAGAGCCCCTAGATACTTTAGAAGTACATATGGGTTTTTGGGATAGATAAGCAACATGACAGTCATCTTTATGAATTTGATGGTGTACTCCTGCACACTCTACCCTTTCCTTTCTATAAAGTACTGCCAATGAATCCATTAGTCCTATACATATTCGATAGGGTATAATTGGGACTTAGTGAGGGTATTGAAATCCTCCCACTTAGTTACTTTCATATCACCCTCTATCTTAAGTGTCTCCATGTGGCTTCCCCACAATATTAATGCATGGGCCTCTAGTTTTAGTCGGGAAAACATAATATTCTACTCCTCATGTATATTGTGAACATTGAAATAAACCTCTAATTGTTGCAACCAATGATTCAAATTGAATGCATTGATATCAACTTGGTATGGATTTATATCCACTTTCTCTTACATTTTAAACAAATATTGTGAAGGGGTGACAACACTAGAACTTGAATGCTCTTTCTTAGGTCCTTTCCTTGACTCCTTTTGTAGGTCTTTATTTTCTCCTAGTTTTCCTTGTGAGTTAGAGCCTCTAGCCTCCTCGAACTGTCTGAGATTGTTTGCTAGAGCCACCATGAGGAAGTCCATAATGAAATAGATATCAATGACTTTCTCTTCTATCCTCACAAGTATTTCTTTTGTTGGATATCAAGGTTTTTTGTGAACATACTCATCCACCATGGCTAGTGTTTTGTGAATTCCTTCTTAGGGAAATTCCTAGATCCTCCAACTTTTAAAAAATAACCCAAATAAAACTACTCTAATTCCAATATAACAAATAATTTTTTTTGGATATTCCACTAGAATATCTCGTCATGACCACTCCTTTAATATTTTGAAATCTTCTAGACTAGGCAGACTAATTTTCCTTAGATCCCAAATTAATTAATTTCTAGATTTTCTTGAATTTATGAAAAAAATTGAATACGAAAATGAAAGAATAGAAACAAATATACACACCATACAAATAATTGAACACAATATGTATCCTGGGAAACCTAATATGGGAGAAAAACGAACTATAAGGTGAGGCCTATTCTTTTCTATATTTTCTTCTATTATGGAACACAAGTACAAAGAAAGAGGCACTCACTATGAAGTTTCCTTTGAGATTGTGGCATGAATAGCTACTAATAAATCTCCTACCTCCTCTAATATTCTCACAAAATACCTCTCTTTGGATTCTCTTCTCAAATATGGAACAAGTATAGTAAAAAATAATGGAAACCTTTCTCCTACTAGCGACCCAATATTTAACATATTCCGATAGCCATCTAGGGCTAGGGTTTTGACTTCCTCAACCCTCAATTCATGATTAGGTTTGGACCTCCTAGAATCCTCTTGAAATTCCACACATGGCTCACCCCATATGTGTGATTAATGGGGAATGACATTGTAGAGTAGCTATAGGGGTATTAGGGGGGCCCGAAGGGTGCATAGTGATAATAGTGGAGGTCGTTCAATGTAAGGTGGACTAGGTCCACTATATTATTAAATAAGGCCCACTATGGTATTTAAATATAATAAATGTAAGAGGACTTCTTAGAAGGTTCTACTTCTAGAAGGTTCCTCCTCTAGAATGTTATTAGGTGGTTGGTATCACTATATAAAGGGGTTCAAGAATTGTAATAGGGGAAAGATAATTATTGTATTAGGAGCATATATCTCAGGTTGGAGGTTGCCCCCTCGAAGAGGCAAGTGAACACGAGAGAATCCCTTCCATAATAGGATCCATTGTCTCGTGTTTCCCTACCTTAAGGGTTTTCTTATAATAAAGAGTGGTTTATTCTATTTTGTTCTCTGAATATCTATTGTGTTTCTTTATGAAAATATTTGGTGCATAACAAATTGTATCGAATCTCTTTCCTTGGCCAAAATTGTGGGAAAATCTTTTTTATTTTGCAGATTGTTTTTCGAAGCAGAAAAAGAAGGCGGTTTTTTTTTTTGACTGAGATACACGCTTCTCATACAATAATTCTCTTCTCCCCATTACAATTCTTGAACCTCTTTATATATTTATACCAACCACCTAAGAACATTCTAGAATTAGAACCTTATAAGAATACCTCTTACATTTATTATATCTAGCTACCATAGTGGGACTTATTTAATAATTTAGTGGAACCAGTCCACCTTACATTGAATTGCCTCCACTATTATCACTATGGTCCCTTACCCCCCCCCCCACTACCCACATATCTACACTACATTCCATCACCCTAAGGATAGCGGTGTCTCCAACACTCTTAAGAGGGTGTACAACCATATACCAGGGTCCCATGGATAAGTGTGGACCTAGTTTTGAAGTAGATTAGAGAACCAGGGTCCCATGAAGAAATGAAAGCCACCATGTTGAATTAGTCCAATCACCAATGTAAACTTGGGTCCCATTTCCAATTTCTCATGTGAACTCCACACAAAAGATATCAAAACTCAGGAACCAACTGAAAATGATGTTCCAAAAACCTACATTGGTCACGGGGGTCGAAATATGTAGAATTGAACAACCATTCATCCACTACTACTGGTGAATAATAAAATGAAAGAATAATATGTAGGGAATGCTCTATTTTACTCTTCAGGATGGACTCTACATGAGGTGGAGTAGAGTCATCAAATAGAATATGGAATTGGTTGTCATCCTTGAAATAAAAGATACCAATCACCACAATCAGCCTCAAAAGCATACCAAGCATACATTTCTTGATTATATTCATCCATGGTTTCCTTCATAATATATTCCTCATGTATACTAGCTTTGTACTTTCTCCAACTATCCTTTAAGTTATGCATGTAGGCTTGGAGGGATTCCATGTGTGGTTCCAATGCCCTCTGGATTATTTTACATAAAGTATCCCACAGGATTTGACAGAAACGATCCATTAGAAACACCACATAAAATACATATGTTAAAATAATGTATCCAATGGTGCTAATCTAGTATCAATCTGAGCACCCTATGACCAATTATGAATTTTGCAGTCCTATCATCATCACAAACCACCCCTCCCCCCCACAAAACAAAAATGGTTCATTTTAAATCAGCGATATCTTCAATTCCAAGGCTCTGATTTAGACGATTGGTTTTTTGAAATTGGGTGAAATTATGAGAGGAACTCCGATATGTAATTTTTTTGAACTCAGATAGGGAACCAATTTCTGTAAATTATTCACCAAAATCTACATGAATCATATGGAGTGTCGTGGCCCTATTTTTCTACTAAATAAAAAAATATTTTCCCAAAATTATGGCCAAGAAAAGATCTTTGATACCAAAAGTTATGAACCAAATACTTGCATAAAGAAACACCACAAATATTCAAATAACAAAAAAGAATAAAACCAATCTTTATTATAAGAAAACCCTTAAAGTAGGGAAATACCATGCAATGTATCCTATTATGGAAGGTATCCTCTCATATTCACTTGCCTCTTTGAGGGGGCATCCTCCAAATGAGCTACACACTCTTGATACAATAATTATATTCCCCCCATTACAATGCTTCAACCCCTTTATATAGTTCTACCAACCACCTAATAACATTCTAGAGGAGGAACTTTCTAGAAGTAGAACCTTCTAAGAACTCCTCTTACATTTATTATATCTAACTACCATAGTGGGCCTTGTTAATACTATAGAGGACCTAGTCGACCTTATATTGAATGGCCTCCACTATTATCACTATGGGACCTCCCCCCATCCACTACCCCTATAAATACACTACAAATGTGGCATCCACTTATACCATGGTGGTTAATAAGGTAGGTCAACTTGCAGGAGGCATAATTTTTGTATAAAATATCTAATTGGGGTGTTTTACACAACATTGGAAATGTATCAAAGTGTAGAAGACCACTAAGGGTGTTTGCACAAGTTTCATACAATGTAGCCCCAAACAATTCCATTTAAATCCTAATGGCTGTGAAATTTTTTGAACCCTAATTTTCCAAACTAGGACCTACAACTAAAATGGCCTTGCATGTTGATACCTTCAAATTTTTTCCATCCATAAAGTACCAAGATAGATGAAAAATTGTATGAAGATCCAATATGAATCAGGTCTAGTCATGGAATGTTCCATATTGTGGTTAATCAAACCTCCTTCCTCTGCTAAACAGTCTTAGATGGATTTATTTAGAAGATGAATTATTGCTATGTTCCATTTGGATATTCCCACTTTCTTCTTTCAAAGAGGCCAACTCTTCATCCTAAGGAGAACACTTTGATGTGAAAAAAACTTTGTTACTCTTATTGAATACATCTAGTTCACTTGTTGAATATGTCTAGAGATGTTCGCATTACAACCAAAAACATTTACCAACAAGAAGGGCCTTGGGAATCTAATTCTATGTATCTCATTAGTGGTCTACCCACTACTCAGTGTGAGCATGATTGCATTTTTGTCATGGTATACAAGTTTTCTAGGATGACACTTCTAATACTATGAAACAACTCTTGATGATCCTAAAATTCCAAAAATTTTCTTCTAGCATGTTTGGAGCCATTTTGGAAATGTCACATCAACAATTACTTGGTGGATCGTAAAGGAACCTTATCCACTTAGTTCAATGGGTTGTCCCAATCAACATTTGAGCAACAAATTTCACCTCTCTAGCAAACATTGAAGATAATTTCATTTCAACATGGAGGAATTGATGAGAGTTACTCTAGTAAATATGTGTGAACATGGATTATATTTATCCTTTTATAATTTGTACTTTATTCTTATATTTTTTTATTACTTATTCTAAATTGATCTTACACACACTTTATTGTATTTTATATAAAGATTTGTCAACTTTCATCGTTCTCTACAATTTCATATTGTGTACGTAATAAATATAAATGAATCTACAATATTAATAAAGATCCCACAATATCCTCTCACACTCCCTCTCTTGTGATTTCTTGTGTTAAGAGTGTCAAATTGCATTCTTGGTATTGACATAAACAAAGTTCGATCAAAACAAACATTTAAAGCACATTCTCTTTTTTGTTTAATGATAGAAATATACACATACCAACATCTAGAAGAAAAATATGTCGTTATCTTCATCACCCCAAATAGTTATTCCAAAGAGACACTCTTGGCTAATTTAGCAATAAATCTTGGACACTTCTTTTTCATATATCAATTCCCCAATAGTAGAAGCTAGTTTCATTCATTTCATTAATCTTTGTCCCTTTCCAATATGATTACCCCTATCACTCAAACATTATCCAAAATCAATGAATATTCCGAGCAAAATGTAATATCCTTAATCCCAATCCTTATGTGAATGAGAAATTAAATTCTTACAATAACTTGCTCAATGAGGAGTATTATCAAACATATAGAAAACACCCAATACACATAAATGGAGAAGAATAATATGGAATCTTATTATGAATGGGAACAAAAATACTAATACTTCTAAGGGCTGTAATAACAACTGCATAACAATACTAGTGACACAAACTATTGGTTGCTAAGAAGCTACACAATCTGCTACAAACACACAAGAAAACCTGGTATGATGCCAAAAAAGAAACCAAGACTCTTCCATCCTTCTATTTTTCTTCTCTAGTACTATAAATCACCCTCTGAACTTCACCCCAACCTCCTGGGCCTGATATGTTGTCAAAACCCCACAACAAGGGTACTCATGGGACACATTCTAGGAATCACATGGGTACTCATTGGACAAGCCCTTCACAACCCATGGATATGCATCAAAATACCGTGGTGTGAAACCATCAACACTTCGGTGACATTGTTGGTTATCTCCTAACAAATCAAGTTGTTGAAACTTCGCGTTTCCACTAGTATACATCAAGATATTCAGAAATTGCCACAATGAACCCAAGAAAGACTCTAAATGAATTATCTTTGTCTAGCTACGGTGGGTATTGCACCACTGAAACCAAACCTACAATGGAAGGTTTTTTCCAAAAAACCTAACGAAAATGTTGGATACAGGGGAACTTAATAAGATATCAAATCATAATTCCAAGAAGGTAGGATACCCCTTCTATTTATTCTTATTCTTCGATTCTTCTAGATCT
This sequence comes from Picea glauca, assembly GCA_000966675.3. Classification (NCBI taxonomy): domain Eukaryota; kingdom Viridiplantae; phylum Streptophyta; class Pinopsida; order Pinales; family Pinaceae; genus Picea; species Picea glauca. The sequence continues at coordinate 944,566 of JZKD02S0534105.1, forward strand.
TCCATCTTTGACCAAATCAAATTGTTAGTTTATTAAAATATAATTGTTTATTATATTTAATATCTCTTTGCGGTTTGATACCTTGACTCCCATTTTCTTTGTTGACTATAGCCTATAGGAATCGTGTAGGCTAATAAGTCATCAATTGGAAGGGGACATTGTAGTCCTCCCTTCCTAAAATTGCTTGTCGTCAAGCAATTCTAGATCAGGATGCTGTAAAATATGTTCACCCTCCCATGTAACATATTCTATAGGAAACCACTTCCATATGACCAGGTAATCTCGAATGACTCTTCTCCTCAGTCTTCGTTCTTGTGCATCAATAATTATCTTGGGTGCCAAAAAAAACTATCCTTCCTAATATAGCGAAGGAATATCTGTCGAACGGTGACATGATTTCCCAATTCCTTTTTGAGGCATGACACATGGAAGGTGTTGTGGATTATGCTTCCCTCTGGTAGCTCCAACTCATATGCCACCTCTCCAATTCTCTTGATCACTTTTTAGGGACCATAACAATTAGGTTTCAACTTCTCTATGCCACTATTCTTCAATGATGATTGAAGGTAAGGCTTTAGCTTGAGAAATACTAGGTCACTGATCTCAAAATTGCATTCCACCCAATGCCTATATGCATACATCTTCTATTGGTTCCGAGCAACCTGTAAATTCTCCTTTAGGATCCACAATATGTCCCAATTTTCCTGCAATCAGTCTTTGTCCTTGGGAGCCCTTCTCTCTCCAAACTCCAAATCTACAAATGATAGGGCATCATAGCCATACAGTACCCTCAATGGACTCATCCCAATGGACATGTGATGAGTGGTGTTGTAACACTTCTCCTCGAGATGCAACCATTTTATTTCGTCTCATTGTTATCTTGACACATAGTTCCTCAATTATCCTTCTACCCATTTGTTCACTATCTCAGTCTTCCCATCTATATGGGGGTGATAGCTAGTACTAGGTATTAACTTTGTCCTAGAGAACCTAAATAGATCCTGCCAAAATGAACTGAGAAACCTACTATCCCGGTCATTGACTATGTTTCTTGGGAGACCATGGAGTCTAAATACTTCCCTAAATAAGATATATTCCACCAGAGATGTGTTGTGTTATGAAGGAATAAAAAAGAAGTGTGCATATTTGGTCAACCTGTCCACCACCATGTAGATACAGTCCTTGCCCTTGACCCTTGGTAACCTTGTAATGAAGTACATGGAAATGATTTACCATTTCCTCTCTTGAATAGGCAGTGGCTGGAGTAAACTTTTCGAATGTGTCATCTTTGACTTGTTCTATTAACAAGTCCTACACTCCCTCACGTACCATTGTACATCCTCCTCGATACCCTTCCATGAGAATCTCTTTCTCACCCATTTATAAGTCTTCAAGTACTCTAGGTGGCCAACTAAAGGGGTGTCATGAACTTCCCTCAACATCTTATCCTTGAGCATGCACTCAGGGACAAGATAGATCCTCACCTTGTAGTAGATGATCTCATCCCCTTCTCTGTACCTGTCATCCTATTTGGTTCCCTCCATCAACTCACAAGAGAATGTATTTTTGGAATATTCCACCAAGAGGGTAGACTTCCAATCTGTTGAGACCTCGGCCAGGGAGAAAACTGTAGGATTCTTGGAAAGGGAGTTGGCAACTACATTCTTCTTTCCCTTAACATATTCAATATCAAAGTCATAGGATTTTAATTTACTCACCCATTTCGGTTGTATCTCCGTTATAACCCTAAATTGCACCATACATGCATACTTGACATTTGGCCCTCTTACTTGCTATTTTTTCCAAGCCATCACTGAGCAACTCTTCTTAAAAACACTATTTTTGAATATGTACATGCCCTGCACCATTAATTACCACGTAGACACACTTGCTACACCATTACATCCCATATACGTATGCTAGTTGCACCATTATAGCCCGTGTATACCCAAAACAGTTGCAAAAATTAAACATTTGCAAGGAATTCATTGAGATTACGGGCTATTGGGTAGTTTCCCAACTAATCCATCACCTATAGCTCATCACCCAACCGAATAACCATTTTTTTGTCATATAAAGAAGGTGTTGGGGTATCATTCCAAAGGAAAGCATAAGAACAATGAAACTCTGCCCGTTTCACATCCCCTCCTTGCCCAAAGCATTTGTAGCTTTGTTGAGAGAATTGCATCAACATTCCCCATTTTGCCCTTTTTCCTCCATCATAATCCCATTCCATTTCCCAAAGAGAAGGTTGAGAGGAGAAAGGTATGCGAAGGAGCAATTGGATCCTGGTGAAGAGGAGCCCAGACTAGGTTCATGGAACAACAACCGACCTTGTTGTAAGTAAACATTGTGATATCAATAAAAGAAATATTGTTCCTGTCCCGAAATATGATGTGTCAAATATCTACATTTGATTTATGTTTTATTATAACATCTAACCCATGATTTATATATGAGATGCATGTTTTTAGTTTCCTTTTTATCTGTTTGTGAATGCAGGTCATCCCTAGGAGGAGGCTTGCAGTCAGCGGATCTATCAAGCATGAGAGGATCGACACCAGATGCAGAGTAAAAGGTAGAGATACCTGATCTCTCTTACTTTGTCTTTCATGTATGAATCTGGGGTATGTTTGGGGTAGTTAGAAAAGTAGGAGACTTTTAGATGGTTGCGATCTGACTACATGTTGAACCCTAGTGTAATCCATAGGGGAGTTTTCCCACTATAGTAGAACTGGTGACCATACTGGGGAAGCCTCTAGGGTTTTAGGGGATTTTTTGGGTATTTTAGTTGGTTTTATTACCTTTTGAGTTTTTGTATGTCTGTTGAGTCTTTAAGGGATTCTGGTCACCTGTAGGTGCCATACCAGTTCACCCTACCCTATTAGTCTTCATTTTTATTCTCCTTTTTAATAAGTTACAGAGGTGTATGCGGCCTGTTGTGGTACAACACGCGTACATGCGCGCCCTTCTTATAGAAAGCTCGCGTACATACATAGGTTTATTAAGTATCAGTTGCACGCTTGTGTCAAGAAACATTTTTTAATAAGAGGCAATTAATCTCTTCCCTGATTGAAGTTTTAATTCTTAGGTTTTCTTGACTGAGTCCAATGTCTCTGTTTTTACAATCAAAGCCTGGGTTTGATGTGATTTTTCTTATCTTTTTAAGGATCTCTTATGTTTTTCTTCGAAAGGGTTTAGGCGAGTCTTTGAGTTGTTGATAATCCTGTTTGGTGTCTTTAGTGGCTCCCTGTGATCTGCAGTGGGCTAGAGGTCAATTTTCAGTCTTGTCTTGTTTTTCACTTTTTCCCCTTTCGCTTGCTTTAAAGAAAAAGAAAAAGAATTTATTTCAAGTTTCTTGTTTGAAGAATAAAAAAAATATAGAAAAAGTTTTCATTTTTTAGTTTGGTTAAGTAGTTGGGTTAGTTAATTTGCTTATCAAGAAAAATAGTTCTTTTCTTAAGTTCTTTACTGATTTCTTAGAACATTAAGTAGCTCGTAGTCGAGCGAGATTTGATTTTAGGTTTTCCTTTAAAAAATCTTAGAAAAAGTTAGTTATGGAAAGTTGGATAAAGAGTTAGTTGCAAATCTTTATTGATTAACTAGAAGTAATTTTTATTTCATTGTTTATTTCTCCTTCTTTGTCTCCCATTCACATCACTAGTTTCACTACCATTCCCTTGAGTTAAAACAATCCATTTAAAATTAACGCTAAAATTAAAATTTATTAGACTTTATGTTTGTAGGGTCAATCAACTAGTCTAGGCTAGATCCTTGAATTAGGTTGGAGAGGAAACTCTTCAAGGCTTATAAACAAACATTGGAGTCAAAGCTAGGGAGTGTAAAAAGTCCAGTAAACGTGAAAGTTATCTGGGACCCCCCTCTAACACAGGGGATAAACACAAGGTCACAAACAGAAAGGTAGTGGAGATAACCCCTCCAAAGCCAGACCAAACATAGTGGGGAACACATATTGAGGACTTGTCATGGGATATTGTTGGTTGCATTTGCCTACAGAGCTTCGTGGACCCCGAATCCATTCGGGATAGTTAGTTGTCTTCCAGGCCACTTGCTTTTGATACCCTTGGTAGGTTTCAGGATTTGTTACCCTAATCATTGCAGTCCACCTGATTGTCGACTATACCCACTTGGTGACTGTTCGCGAGCTGGAAACTTAGTTTCCTTTATTTTAGGGACTTACACAGGTGACTGTGAGGGTATACCATGGTACCTAGGGCAGACGTTGGGCCATGCTTTGCAGAGTATACCTGGAGGGTGCTTCTATGTTCGAGTTGAAATTGCACCAGTAAGTTTCTCTAGTGTTGGTTGGCGTAACTGTTCTTCCAACTAGATAATGGTTTTGTTGTTTTTCCTTGTAGGAACTTTTCTAGTGTGTGCTTGTTTCAAAACGTTAGTAAAATCCTTACTGTGTCATTGATCTTTTCACAAAGTGGAAGAGGAAGAGCTTCGTCGACCATGAAGGCTTCAGGGCATGCCGCCGGTTACATTGGAGACACCACCACCACCGTTACGACGAAGACTTGACCAGCAAGGGTCATTCGAAGTGACCGGGCTGCATGAAGTTGTACCCGAGCCAACTTTGAGAGGAGAATTCTCGAATCAGGAGGAACCTACCATATCTGATCTTGGAGCAGAAGCTCTTGGGTAATTTAACCCTCTGATCATTGACTTGTCAATGCCACTCTTGATATAGGTTTCCCCTCGAAGGGTAACTCATCACGAGCGTCAGATAGTTTTGCAAGAAGCTATGGAAGCAACCGTTGCTACTTCATCAGGGAGTCTGTTTGAAAACACAGGTATTCCAACAGAGGACGAACACCTTCAGTAACCACTCACATAAATAGATCAAATATCAACACACCAAAGTTTTCATGTGGTAAAACCCCTACGGGGAAACATCCACGGCCCCAACCAACACGGCCACTTGGAGCAGTTTATTAATGCAAAGAAAAAGATTACAGAGAGATTTTACAAGAGAGTTTCTCACAATCGATCATCGACAAATGACCCTCCATGATATTTAAATAGAGATCATGGACCAATCGGGTGCTAAGCCATGGATCAATGGCCGTTAAGATCGAGGAGAGTATGAACCATCAGATCACAGTATGTTGGGAACATATCGTGACCATCGGATTTCCTAGCTACAAATGCATACTAATGCATACTAAAGAAACACACTACAAAACACACTTTTACCTAACAACACAATAGACCAAGTATATCTTACTAACTCCTAAGTGTCTAAATATCTTAACATCCCCCCTTAAGAAAAACTTGGGATATAGATTTACAATAGTGACACAATAGGAGAAGGAAGGAGGCATTAGAGCCTATCCCCCCTTAATGACAACTTCCTGAACTCCTAACATAGATCAAAGTTTGGAAAACTTCTCTTCTGTAAGAGACTTTGTTAAAATGTCTACAACTTGATCTTTTGTAGGGAAAAAGAGCACTTCAATAACTTGATCATGAATGATCTTTCTGATGAAGTGCATGTGTATCTCGATGTGTTTTCTATGCTGATGTTGAACTGAGTCTTTGGCAAGCTTAATGGCACTCTAATTATCACACCAAAGGCTGGTCAGATGCTGGTGTTGGAATCCAAACTCTGAAAATATTTTTTGAACCCACAGGCTTCTTGACTTGCATTTACCGCTGCTTGGTACTCTGCTTCTGCTGAAGAAAGTGAAATAGCCTGTTGTTTCTTATAGGCCCAAGTGATAGGTCCTGAACCAAGGCTAAAAACATAACCTGCAGTAGACTTCCTATCATCATGGTCGCCGACCCAATCTGAATCAGTGAAACCAACCAAAAAAGGAGTCCCCTCTGAATTGTATTGTATCCTAAACTGAACTATACCACAGACATAGCGAAGTATCCTTTTAGCTGCTTTCCAACGACTTTCATGGGTTGTTTGCATATATCGGGTAACAAGACCAACAACAAAGGAAAGATCAAGATGGGTATGAGTGAAGTATCAGAGGCTACCAACTAACTGACGGTACATGGTGGCATCAACTCCAGGAGAAGTACAAGTGGCAGAAAGATTGACTCTAGATTGGAAGGGAGAAGGGGTTGGTTTACAATCTTCCATGTGAAAGCGACGAAGAAGGTCACAAGAATACTTAGACTAGGAAAGAAAAATTCCTTCATTGGTTTGCAAAATTTGGAGGCCAAGGAAATAGTGCATAAAGCCTAAGTCTATCATTTCAAATTTCTTCTTAAGGTTGGTTTTAACATGGTTTAAGATTTTTGAGTCACTACCAGTAAGTATAAGGTCATCAACATAAAAGACAAGGATTATGAGATGGATTCCTACTTTCTTTGTATATAAATTAGGATTAGAATGACATCTAGAGAATCTAGTGGCAATAAGAAAGCTATCCATTTTGGCATACCAAGATCCGAGAGCTTGCTTGAGACCATAAAGAGATTTCTTAAGGTGATAAACAAGGCTAGATTCATTCTAGACATAGCCAGGAGGTTGTTCCATGTAGATTTCTTCATGTAAATATCTGTGCAAGAAGGCGGATTTAACATCCATCTGATGGACCTCCCATTTATGTGAGGTAGCAAGGGAAAGAACAAGGCAGATGGAATTCATTTTTTCTACAAGGGAAAAGGTTTCATTATAGTCAATTACTTCAACTTGGTAAAATCCTTTGGCAACTAACAGAGCCTTGTGTCTTTCAACACTTCCATCTGATGCATACTTAGTTCTGTAGACCCATTTGCATCTAACAAGTTTTCTTCCATTTGGAAGAGGTACAAGATCCCAAGTACCATTTGGCATTAAAGAATGATACTCTTCATTCATTACTGTATCCCAATCTGGATTACCTGAATCTTCTACAAATGTCTCTGGATCATGAGTTTCTGAAACTTGAGCCAAAAGAGAAGAGGCTCACTGGAAGTATGAACGTGTCTGACACTGATCTGAAGGATCACTGACAAGATCACCAACTGTTTCTCATGTTGAACGGACCCATCTAGGAAGTGGTGGAGATGGTGCTAGTTCAGGTTGAAAGGACTCATATGGAGGAGGGTGAGCAGGAGGAGGTGGATTTTCATCCTCACTGTCATCATCTGAAGAAGAAACTAGATCATAAGAAGGCAAAAATGCCGAAGATGGCTCGCAGGCCAAAGAAGGCACAATCGCCAAATTAGGCTCGCAGACCATTTTCATCAAATTTAACATCTCTTCTAATAATAATTTCTTTACAATGTGATTGAAGAAGTATGTAACCTTTGAAATCTTCAAAATAACCAACAAATATACACTTTACACTTTTAGGCTGCAATGCTTTCCTTTTCTCATCAGGAATGTGACCCATGCTATACTACCAAATACACAGAAGTGCCTTACATCTGGTTTAATTTTAGTCCAAGCTTCTTCCGATGTTATAATTTTAAGAGCCTTTGTGGGAGTGAGATCTACTATGTAATTTTCACAGTTGATGGCTTCTGCCTAATACTTTAGACATAATCCCTTAGATTGGATCATATAATTAGCCATTTCTTTTAATGTGCGGTTCTTTCTCTCAACAACACCATTTTGTTGTGGTGTATATGGAACAATTTGTTGCATTTGGATTGCATGTGTAGTGCAATAGATTGTAAAATTATTGTTCACATATTCACCTCCATTATCTGTTCTTAAACTTTGAATTTGATGTCTAGATTGATTTTCTACAAGGGCCTTGTAGGCCAAAAACTTGTCAAAAACTTCTCTCTTGAGTTTTAAGAAGTAAACCCAAGTACGTCTAGAAAAGTCATCAATGAAAGTTAAGAAATAATCGCACCCAGAAGAAGAAGGAGAAGAAAGTGGACCACACAAATCACTATGAACAAGCTCCAAAGGACCCGAGGCATGCCAAGAAGCACGTTTGTCAAAAATATCCCGATGATGTTTGCCGAGAACACAATCGTCACAAACACCATCTCCGCATGAAAAAGAGGAAGACCAGTCACCATCTATTGATTACATAGTTGCTACAATGAGTAATAGTTTAGATGACGAAACTGCTCATGCCAAAGTTTGCTCAAACTTGTACAACCTGGTAATATCATCAGCAATTCCAGTTGCAAGAACATTCTTAGGATCTTTTAGATCCTTGATTACAACTTGGTGAGGTGAAAACTTGACGGTTTTACCTTCACCTGAATGAGTGATTTGATATACTGATAGAAGGTTACAAGAAAGACTTGGAACACATAATTCATCATTGAAATGACCATTATCTACTTGAACTGTTCCATATCCTACAACACTAAGAGATCTATCATCACCAACAAATATTGTCTTGGTGTTACATTCATTTAGAGCAGAAAATATGGATTTATCCTTAGCCATATGATAAGATGCTCATGAATCAATAAGGCACTCATAAGAATAAGAAGTAGTAGTAGAATTTAAATTGAAGGAGAAACCAGAAGAAGAAAGTGTATGTCCATGAGAAGAATAAGTAGAATCAATACTAATGTTGTGCTTCTTCATCATTGCTTCTAAAGCTGCCATCTTCTTGAAACATTTGGACTCATCATGACCATCTTTATCACAAAAGTTGCAATGTCTATTAGTATTCTTACTTTTATATTTTTCTCCTTTATCACCAGTAGGAGTTGAAGTTGTCTGAGCAGGTTTGGGACCCTTATGTTGTTTGTTGTTGTAGCGAGGATGTTGCTTCTTGGGATACTTGGGTTTATATTTCTGCTGGGGAACTAAGGCTTTGTTGGAGGGACCTTCAGTGTTGATCACTCCAAATTGTACAATCTTATCTTCCTCTCGAATTAAATAAGAACAAAAGGACTCAAGACTGGGTTTTTCATAAGCTTCTCCCCCTAGAGCCTCTCTCATGGCATAAAAGGTAGATACAAACATAGAATATGCACTACCTAGCTTAGAAAGAATAAGATAGATGCAACTCTCTTCCTCCATCTTTATCTTACATTCTTCACATAAAATTTTGACTATTTTAAACCTAGATAGATAGTCTCCAAGGCAAAAAAAATCATTTGGACTCAAGGTCAGTATTTGATTTTCTAATTGTTTTTCTCGAATAATATTGAGTTTACCAAACACAGATTCAATCATGTCCCAAGCTTCTTTGGGGTCATCAATATCTTGAAGGTGGTACCTTAAATCAGGAGAGATTGAAATTTCGATTAGTCCACATGCTTCGTCATTCATATTATCCCACTTCGCTTTCTTAACAACATTAGTGGTTGCATTTTCCTTTCCCAAGGTAATCGGGTACAAGCCTTTACTTCTTAATAAATCTTCCATATGAGATTTCCATTGGAAGTAGTTGTTGCTGGTAAGCAAGATAGTACTTGTAGAATCCATATTAAATATGCAGATAATGTAGATTTAAAAACTGAAACTGATGATCTGGATGGAAATATCTCGAAAAGTTTTGTGGTTTTAAAAAAAATGACACTAAAAACGGACTTCCTATGTTAGAGTTATTCCCTTTTAAAAAAAGGCACAATCGGTAACCAAATGACCATGTGATTGTGTAAGTTGCTCTATGAAGTGAGCTACTTTTATAAAAATAATTGGGGATCACTTTTACAATGAAGCTACTTTATAATAGAAAAGATGTATGCAAAATAAATAACTCTAAAATAAAATATTAAAGCTACTTATAGGGATTCACTTGTATACCTGAAGTGAAATACACTTTACAATTTTAGCATGAAATTTTCCAAAAAAAGTAACAAAAGAGAGACTTGAACTCAATACCTCTTACTTAATAAGGAAAATTTTAACCAAATGATCTAGAAAAACATATTGTAATGTTCAGAAGGAGTATTGGGGTTGTTGTTGTTGTTGTTGTGCTAAAAAAAACACTTTTCACACAAGAAACAAATGTCGCTTCTCGATGACAACAAGGGTTAGATCTCGGTTAGCTTACCCGGAAGATGCACCTTTTCCTATCTTTTTATGATTTTCTGAGATCATACAGGGTGTGGGGAAAAGAGAATACATAGATCTGAAATATTAGCAACCTAGAAATAAATAAAACAAAACCAAAATAAAACCAAAATACTACTCTGCAAAATTTTAAAAAAAATATGTATTCAAGCTTTATACCTCCGTATCTAACTGTAATGGTTGTATCTTGGGAAAACGGGAACCTTTTCGAGTGAAATGAAAAGTGTTCCTGTGTTAAGCCCTAGTATTGTCTCATTACCCCTTAATTGGGGCATATTAGATTAGTAATGTTATTTATTACCC
>JZKD02S0534105.1:954879-976348 GCA_000966675.3 Picea glauca
AGGAGGTTGCCCCCTCGAAGAGGCTTATTATCTGAAATTATCTCTTTTTCAAGGCGTTGAGTACTTTTCCTGAGGTTTTTCTATGCTATATTGATGTTTGGTTCTTAACATCCTTAATGAAATGAGTGCTCCAAATGCAATGGTATAGTCCTCTCACACCAGAAATGTATGAAAATAACATAAAGTGGAGATGAGGCAACTCGTCTTCACAAACTCAATCTTCAAGAGGAGCGGGTCTTCAAACAAGCTCTGATACCATGTTCAAAAACATAGGTATTCCAATAGAGGATGAAAACCTTTAGTAACCACTCACATAACCAGATCAAATATCAACACGCCGATGTTTTCACGTGGTAAAACCCCTACAGGGAAACATCCACGACACCAGCCAAAGAGGCCACTTGGAGCAGTTTATTAATGCAAAGAAAAAAATTATAGAGAGATTTTACAAGAGAGTTTCCCACAATCGATCATTGACAAATGACCCTCCATGATATTTAAATAGATATCATGGACCAATCGGGTGTTAATCCATGGATCAATGGATGTTAAGATCGAAGAGATTATGAACCGTCAGATCACTCTATGTCTGGAACATATCGTGACCGTCAGATTTCCTAACTACAAATGCATACTAATTCATACTAAAGAAACACTCTAGAAAACACACTTTTACCTAATGACACAATAGACCAAGTAGATCTTACTAACTCCTAAGTGTCTAAATATCCTAATAGATTCCTCATACTTCCTCAACGACTGCCACAACTAGGGGCATTCTGCCTCCCAACCCACCTTCGCTGGTCTAGACCATCATGGTCGCGACCACCTCTACTTTGGGTAGCGGTCTGATTCCATATATGGTGGTGATCACTGCTCCGTTCACACGGAGTGAGATGATCCCTTTGTTTTCATACATGATGCTCAACTTGGATACGAACTCTATCCTCTCCTACTCCACCCTACAGACCATGGGTCTGGGGGTAGGGAGCTCAAACACTCCTTGGAAAGGGCCCATGGGGGGCACCTCAACCCCCTATAACACTATCCCTTACGGTGGGGGTCATCTACCTCCTTCGACATCTTCGCTCGATGGTTCTCCCCAGCAAATCATCAGGCCGAACATGAACTATGGCCTATTCAGAGTAGGCAATCTAGAACCTTCTTCCTACACCACGACGATGGGTTCAAAATCGTTCTCTTTGTTCGGTGAATTTGGTAATAACACTTTCTCATCAACTACCATCTCGGCAAGGGGAAACCCTGGTTTTGGACAACAAAATCATGTGCACAGTATTATTCCTACACATGGGGAAAACATGGGAGTCTTCTCCTCACAAGGACTCTGGAATCCATGGCAGGGAGAAGTAACCTCATCACGGATGTCGAAAAGGGGAAACCCCTTCCATGGTCAATGGAGCCCTGGGAAAGGCTCAGTACCTATGCCCATCGGATTGGTAGGGGGAAACCCTTTCTAGAATATTTGGAACATAATGCAAGGAGCAATCCTCACCCAACATTCAACATACAATTATAGGAATCAACTGATGATGTCCCAACAAATGTAGTATCCGTTCACTAGCCAAGGCCATGGTATTTACCAGAACCTTGGTCAACAACCTAACTTTTCTTGGCAACCTGGTTTTAGTCAAACTCCAGGCTCCTTTCTTCTTGTACATATCCAACATCCCAAACTACCATTTTTGGTGACGTTACATTTTCCAGACTTGTTAAGGTGGTTAAACGACCCAATCTATCATGATCCGCATTGGCCTCTCATGCTGACTAAGTTTCCCTCAAACATTCTAAAGTTCGAAGGTAAGCCCGAAGAAGATCCAGGTGATCACGTGACTAGTTTTCACCTATGGTGCTCGTCGAGCTCACTGCTAGATTACTATGTACAGTTGCACCTATTTCAACGCACTCTCATCGGGAGTGCTGCGAAATGGTACATTCAGCTTGACCGCTCAAGATACTCTACCTTTAGCGAATTGGAAATGGTTTTTCTAAACCATTTCCAGCTACCTATGAGATATGATGCCGACACCAAATTGTTGGCCAACTTTGAGAAAACAAAGGTTGGTCATATCTAGGATCACATCTGAGAATGGTGGTGTCAAAAGAGTTTGATAAAAGTATCGGTCCCACTAGCTTTCCTTCTGGAGTGGTTCCTTAAGTCTTTGGTGCCTAAGTTTTCCGAGGAAGTTGCAACGTCAGTAGTGTTTTTCGAGAAAGAGGCGATATTGAGAGATCAACAACTTGAACTGATATACTCTCAGTCTGTATTACTCTACGAAGTTTTTCCAGATGCGCCACGGTCCATCCTTGACAAGGCTAGACACAAGTCTGGACCACATGTCGATGGTATAGTTGGTTCAACACAACCAAAGGCCACTGATCAACTGTCAAATCAATTGCAACAATTGTTGACACAGTAGACAATGGCTAGCCAAACCACTAGTTTGGATTCTCCCCCTACCCAAAACTTGGACATACATAGTGTGCAGTTGATGAAGCTGAAGGCCAACCAACAGCCTGACAGAAAGAAAAAACAACAAAACAAGAAGGGTAAGGGGGATAAGAAACCCACCAATAATGTTGGCGAGGGAAACACAGAGAAAAGAAATTCGAAGTATCTGCGTAACCTTTACATGGAAGATCATTCGACTCACTTGTGCCCTTGGCATGCGAAGGCCCAAAAGTTATTAGCACAACAACAACCTGTTTTGTTAACGAACCCATTTCCACATGGGAAAAATATGACTCAAGCCTCTTTGAGCACGGATGGGTGAAGTTAGGGACCCCCTCCGTATTCTAGTAATCCCTTGGCCACAAACGTTTATATTATGAAAGGTGACACTTACATAGAAACTAGGGCACATGACTATAAAATGTAGAAATCTGTTGAAAAGGGTAAGGAATCCGTAAACCCATATGTTCCTCTCCAGATTGAGAAGATGATGGGTGAAACAATGAAATGTATCCGAAAAGGGGTGTTCAAGAGAGTTTTGCATAATCCAAATGTGAGGGCTACCCATAATTACTCTGTGGTGGAGGATTTGTCATAAACCCCTTATGCAATGTCTGCTTTGGAGGTCTTCCAGAGCTGCCCTTCACAAAGAAAGGCTCTGTTGTCCTCTTTGGGCTTTACAGAGTCTTGTAATATAGGAACGATCATGCTTGATACGACCAACTTAAAACCTCATCTCCCTTACCATGTGGCGTTTCAGAGAGTAGTGGCTCACCCCATGAAATATTTTACCTAGAATATTTTCTGCATGGTGGTTGATGAGGGCACCTCAACATGCATGATGTTGTTGGCATGTTGGAAGGATATTGGACAACCCGTTTTGTCTCTGTCAACTACTCTTCTTACTGCTTTCGACAGTCTTGCTTTCAGACCACATGGGATCATCCCTTCTTTCCCCGTACAATTAGGAGGGAAGATCGTGTGCGTCGAAGTTGAATTGGTCGATGAATCTCTTGGATACAACCTAATTTTAGGAAGGAGTTGGAAATACACAATGCATGCAGTGGTTGCCACAGTTTTTGACTCTTGTTGTGTCCACATGAGGGCCGAATCGTAGCCATTGACCAGTTGTCCTTCTCGAGGCCTGGCCCTTCATCGGGGGTAGACATGGTCCCAATGATTGATAACCCTTAGCCTAACATTGTCAATGTAGGGGTTGGTTTGTGCCCACATTTTATGGATACTTTCGATTACCCGCCTCCTTCCGACGATGTCAAGTACATATCGGGTGTCCTCGACCATCCTAGGGATGAAAATTTTCAAGTGTCATCATTCCATATGACTTACTTTAACAATCCATGGAATCTTCCTTCCCCATCAGCTTCGATGGAAGGGACATGGAATCCTAGAATTTCCATGCCCTTGTCCACGACAGAAGTTCCATACAGTATTGTCCAGCAAGCTTCAACCGACCCCGATCTGACTCCCGCACAGGAGTTAGATCTAGTTCTCGACCCTATTTGGGCTCAAGGTTCCCTTGCCACTATCAATTCTTTAGACTTGGTCTTTCCCTATGACGAGGTGATTATAGAGGCATTGGCTGGTCTGGACAGACCTTGGGACGATCTCCATCACATATCTTATTTTTTCCCGGAGTTAAGAAGAATAGAGGGAGGTGAATTCGTGTTGACTATGACAGGAGATAGGTCTTGTCCTATTAATGCTCTGGATACACACATAGTTTATGCCAAGGTTAATATGGAAACCATCACTAAAACAATATCTATTGACATCTCCAGAACCCTTGGCATCGTGGAGAATGTCTTCGTCAGAGCGGAATGCTCCCCCAAGGAGATTCGAATCTACATAGATTTATTTAAAGAATTACACAATGTTGTTTCTTTGTCTTACGAGGAAATTCCAGGCATTGATATAAGTATCATTGAACATGAGATAACAACTTACCCTGACACCAAAATGGTCCGACAAAAGATTCGTCCGGTAAATCCTTGGAAAGAAGCAACTATTAAGGTTGAATTAGAGAAACTTCTCAAAGCCGGTTTCATCTACCCCATTCAGTTGACTCAATGGGTGTCAAATACCATTTCAATCAACAAAAAGAAGGGAATGATTCACGTGTGTATGGAATTTCATGACTTGAATAAGGCATGTCCAAAGGATAATTTCCCCACCCCATTCATTGACCATATTGTCGATGAATGCACAGGCTGTGAGGTCTTTTATTTCGTGGATGGTTTCATGGGATACAACAAGATTCAGAGCAAACCCGAAGACCAACATAAAACAACTTTTATCTATCCGTGGGGCACATTTTCTTATCGTAAGATTCCTTTTGGCCTAAAGAATGATAGAGCCACTTTTCAGTGGGCCATGTCTTTTGATTTCCACGATCTTAGACATATATTCAAGGATTATATAGATGATATAGCGTCACAATCTCATAAGAGAGTTGATCATCCTACGCACCTCCAAATAATATTTGAGCAATGTTGCTACTATCGGATTTGCTTGAATCCTAAAAAGTGCAGTTTCTACGTGACATCTGGTCATTTTCTAGGTTTCATATTTTCAACAATAGGGATCATGGTCGATCCTTTGAAGCTTGAGGTGATAGTTTAGTTGCCTCCCCCATGCAAAATCCCTCAGCTTCAAATATTACAAGGAAATGTGAACTTTCTTCAGCATTTTATCGCAAACTATGCCGAGATCACTAAAGGGTTCATGTGTTTACTTAAAAAGGGAGTCCCTTTCCTTTGGGGTGAAGCCTCTCATCACTCTTTCAAGGTGTTGAAATGTGCCCTTATGTCTTCCCCTCTTCTTTGACCACCCAATTATAATAAATATTTCTTATTGTACTTGGTCATTGCAGAGTCGACCATCGGTATGGTCTTGGTTCAAGAGGATGATCTCCTCGAAGAGCATGTGATTTATTACCTGAGTTGAGGCCTGGTTGCACCAGAACTCAACTAATCCCACATTGAGAATCTTGCATTGGAAGCAATGCATGATGTCCAGCGGTTCTGTCATTATATCCTGCTTCGCAAGACCACTATCGTTGTCGTTGTGAATCCATTTCAATACGTGTTGATGCGACACGTTATTGGCTGAAAAATCAATAGATGGATAATTATCCTCTAGGAATTTGACTTAGATTTTGTTTCCGCGAAATCCAAAAAGTCACTAGTGTTTGCGGAACTCATCCTGGAACTTCCGGTCGAATCAGGTGATGTTATGCCTGAAGAATCACCGATTAAAGGAGATATTTTTCTGATTTCATCTTCAGATCCCTAGTATGGAGATATACTAGTCTATATCGAGACTTTGAAGTGCCCCACCTCTGCTTCCCATGATGAGCATCGACATATACGCCATCAGGCATGAAATTATCTCATACTAGATGACACTTTGTATCGTTGAGGTGGAGATTGTGTTATTCACTAGTACCTCATTCACGAAGAATTGGAACTCATTCTTAACAACTGCCACACTGGAGCATGTGGTGATCATCTGTTTGAGTTGGAAACAACCCAAAATATTGTATGACTCGGTTAATTTTGGCCAATGTTAATCAAGGATTGCATTGAATCGGTCAATAAGTGCCACCCGTGTCAGATATTCTCCTGGAAGATGAGGGAACATCCCGCTCCCATGTTTCCCATCATTACTATCGGTCCCTTCAACAAGTGGGGGATTGATTTTACTACATGCCACCTAGCCTCAGCAAGGGGGCATCTTTATATCATCGCAATGGTAGACTACTTCACAAAGTGGGTCGAGGCTATGCCGACATTTAATAATGATGGCGAGATAACAACTCTCTTTCTTTTTAATCAGATAATAGCAAGGTTCAACATCCCAAAGGAGATTTTCACCTTTAGAATAAAATGATGTCTGAGTTAAAATGAAAGCTTGGGTTGAGGCAGGAGCATTCATCACCCTACTACCCACAAGTGAATGGTCAGGTGGAAGCTGTGAATAAGTCCCTCAAGACCATTCTACAACGAACGATCATTTTTTCCAAGTCAAATTGCCATTTGATGTTGTACTCGGCGTTATGGCCCTACCGAACGTCTGTAAAGACTGCCATCGGTTTCTCACTCTTTCAAATCATTTATGGGTTGGAAGCAATCTTGCCTATAGAGTGCCAGATCCCATCTCTAAAGTTGGCAATAGATTTATTTCCAAACACTTCACCGCTTGAGGAACGCTTATTATATCTCGAGTAGCTCGATGAGAAACGTTGTGATGCACCCTTATCTAACAAGTCTCATAAGAAACAAGTCAATTGTAAATATGATCGGCCTGTTCATCCTCAAATTTTCTTCGAAGGTGACCTTATATTGGTCTACGACCAAGATAAGGATCCCCTAGGGGCAGGCAAGTTCAAACCCATGTGGTTCAGAACTTTCATTGTGAAGGAGGTATTAAAAAAGGGCGCTTACCATCTAGTTGACTTTGAGGGAAATTCTTTGGCAGAGCCTAGAAATGGGCTATACCTCAAGAAGTATTACTCGTAGGTGGGTTGCCTTGGGTGACTTCTTGTACATATGTATAGTTCTTATACAATTAGCTTTTTGTATTTTTTTTTATGGACGTGTCATTATTGATGTCATCTTTTTCACTGTGGAAGATGTCAAGTGAACAAGAGGTGTTCTTTGGGTTTGTGGACGATGCTAGCCAACACACTCAGAGGCTCACTTCCTCAGCTTGCATGATTTTCACGCCTCAAGGCCAGTTGCTATCTTATGGAGGTATCTGTCTAGGTGACACCACAAAACATGTTGTCGAGTACAATGTAGTAATAGAGTTGTTTTGTGACACTCTATTGCATGGTATCTCTTACCTATGGGTCTACTTAGATGAAAATTTGGTTGTGTCCCAGTTAAATGGGGCTCACCACATTTATGATCCTACTTTACACCAACGGTTCCTTAGGGTACATATCTTAGAATGCTGCTTTGATTACATTACATATATCCATGTTCCTAGGAGATTAAATCAAATCATAGATACTCTAGCTAATCAAGTATTAGACTGGCATATTGCACACACATAAAAAGAAGCACACACATAAACATGTACATACATTTGTAAAAATGTGATCCATAATACATAAAGATGTAAATATATATATATATATATATATATATATATATATATATATATATATATATATATATATATATATATATACACAAAAGTGTCAGTGTACATCTCAGGGCTTATGCTCTAAAAAATATACAAAGAGTGTGCCCAACACATAAGTGGTCCATCCGAGCTAAGCACAGGGCATGTTGGCCCTTCCATAGTGAACAACGATGTTCAACAAATGTTGGAAGAGTTGGACCTAGGTCTGTGTAACCCCAAGTACATGAGGCTGCATCGATGGTCAGAGATCCTAGATCTTAGCCATGGGAACTGCACAAGTGAGCGCGGTGAGGTTCTGCTCCACCCGTCTCAAAAATATCTTAGCCTCTCTGGCTCGAGGTCCCCCTACTACTGGTATTACCTCTGGTCGAGGATGTCACCTCATCCTCGAGAAGTCTACTGGATGCAGGGTAAATTCATGGAGTTGGGTAACACTTTCGTGACAATCTGGTCTCCAAAATTCTGAAAAACATTGTTTCTACCGAACTAATATTATTTTTTGGCCGAAAGATACTTTTTTTGGCCGAACTAATTTTCACTCGAACTATGGAACGTCAAATCGAACGGTACAGTGATAGCGTCCTCAATTTTCATGTAGAAATTTAATCGGATGGATTTTTTCCATCCGACAATATCTTTTCGGCCGAAAGATATTCAGGCCAAAAACATCTTTTGGCCGAAATATTATTTTGGTCGAACTATTATTTTGGCCAAACTACTCTTTCAGCCGAAACATTGCTTAAATATTATCCGAACATCGAAAATGTAACGTTTTTCTTGACTGTGACTGTGAGTGATTGACTGAGTGGTGTTGTGTGAGTGAATGAGTGCTTTTCTCGACTGTGAGCGTAGACATGGTTTTGGCTGAGATGTGTTGGTGTGTTAGTTTTGGTGGACAATCCTTCATGCGGTTGTGTTTTCGTGTTGGTGGGTGCTCCTTTGGGCGAGCGGGCTGAGCTTCATGTAAGATAAAAATTCTCACTATAATATTTTTGTTTTTATTTTAATTTTAATTTTATTTTTTAATTTAAATTTTAAGTTAAATTTTGGCTCCTGTAGCCAAGCCGTGGGCACGGATGTGGTTTTGGTGCAGACATACTGTCGTGTTGGTCTTGGTGGGAACTCCTTCGTGTGGTTGTGCTTTCGTGTTGGTGGGTACTCCTTCGAGCGGGTGGTCGAGCTTCAGGTAAGCTCAAAATTCCCACTGTAATATTTTAGTTTTAATTTTATTTTTTAATTTAAATTTTAAGTTAAATTTCGGCCTCTGTAGCCAAGTCGTGGGCATGCCAACGAATTGGCCACAAGGCTAGGCCCTCTCGGCCAAGTCACATTCCATTGGAATGTGACTTGGCTGCAGGGGGCCAGCCCTGTGGTCTATCCATGGGAACGCCAATGACTTGGCCACAGGGTTGGGCCCCTTCGGCCAAGTCACAGTCCACTAGACTGTGACTTGGTCATGAAGGGCCAGCTCTGTGGCACAATTCAACTGTTTTAATAAATTATATAATGTAATTTTGATATACAGTTGTTTTGAAAACAGTTTTTGGTATACTGTCTATGATATACTATCATTTGATATACTATCATTTTGAAAACAGTTTTAATCTTTGTTTAGTAGTCTTCTATTTTTGTATAACATAGGATAAGTTCTTACAGTTAAAATGTCAATAATTTTCTTGATTTTTCTAAATCCATAATTACGCACTTCTACCATTATTTTCAGCTTCTTTGTATGCCCCTTTCAAAATATCACCAGTTTTGCAAAGGCTTCGAATTAGAAATAATGACCTTCTTTAAATAAAAACAATATTATTAATAAATATTTAACCTTTAACTCACTATAATATTTATCATATTTATCGAGAAGTTTCTATGCAGTATCCCAACCAACCATCATATATTATACACTATAATAAGTAAACTATGCATGTTGGAAAATATGGAAAATATATTGAATGATTGAATTTCAAAACAAAACATCCTAGAAAAGCATTTTCTAGATCACAAAGATAATGTAAGAATATCACCTAAACTACTCCATTAGCATCATTGTAGACATTACCATTTGGAACCATTAATTTTTTGACAATTAGGACTCACTCAATTGCATCTTCTTCAAAATATATATGCCATTAAAACTCACATTACTATTTGTAGAAATAGGCTTCATTACCACCATAACTTTTGTGACAATTAAGAATCACTCAATTGCATCTTCTTCAAAATATGCATCCCATTAAAAATCACATTACTATGTTTACAATAGGTTATGATGCACTTACATTTGAAATTATTGTCATGATTTCTCTTAATCAACGTGAATTTCCACCTTATAGGACTATATTTTATCTAGATTTCTAACTCCAACTAAGCCTCACAAATATTACATTTTCTCCATTTGCTCCACATCATCTTAATATAACTTAATATTGAAGACAATTTAAAAATTGTTTTTTTATATGTTCAAATTATACACACAAACAATAAATTTATAAACAATATGGATATACTTAAAAATGGGAATTTGATATAAAGACATTAATAAATAATTTATAAACAATATGGAATTAGTTAATTTGATATAGACATTTAACAATCCAATATTAAGTTTTTAAATTTGATATGGAAATTTAACAATCAAAAGAATAGAGTAAGAATTTAAGTGATTAGTCTGTTCTTGAGCAATTAGCCAAGAGCCGAATCTACTGTCTTTCACTCCGGTGTTAAAGACTTAGATTCAAATGCCATGCTTTTCTGTGCATAGATAATATCTTATTAAAATTGATTGTGAGTTGGATGTGGGGGGCCATCCCTGTGTCCAAGCCATGGTCATTCCCACGGCTTGGTCACATGGTTGGCTCCCCGTGGCCAACTCACAGTCATTTCAAACGTTTCGTATTTTATAAAAATTTCATAAAATTTTCAAACTATCAAACTTTTTATTTCAAACGTTTTGTATTTTATAAAATTTCAAATCTTTAGGAATTCAATTTATAAATCCATTTTTACATATGTAATATTAGAGTATCATAAGTTTCTTGCAAAGTTTAGCTTACAGTGTTTCTTACAATGCCTTGTTTACCATTAAATTATATTAACTCTTTCGTAAGTTATGTTGTTTTCAATCTTTTAAGTAATGTCGTTTTCAATTTTTTTGCACTTTATGCTACAAAACATTGGTTGTAGGTTTGGTTTTTCCTTGAAATTCATCCGATCAAAATTCACTAATTGAATTTCACCTTTTTCGGTCTCTAGAACAACCAAATTCAACACTCACTTTTGATATGGATTCTCTTCCAAACCATAGACTCTTATCATAGTAAATTGCTCAAAAAGGAACCAGTCTCCCACTTTGGTGGTCTTTTCCAAAGTCTCCCACTTTGGTGGTATTTTCCAATTGTAGTGACCCTTTGACTAAAGGAATAATTATAACAAATACTTCATTTTGGATAATAAAGTCTAATTTATAGAAATAAAAGAGTCTTAGATGGGAACTAATTATTATACTCATTTATAACTTCACACATATTGACCAAAGTTATTGAATGCTTATGTTATTGATGATATTTATATTCATATAATATAACTTCAAATTGACAACTTATTAATTAATTCATTAATAACCTAGACATTAGTAACTAATGTGTTTATTTAACCTTTAGTCTCCTTGCTCCTTTCCTCTCCTAGTAGCTCCTTGGTCGGGTTAGGCTCACTGACTCTTGGTTGTGTTGATGAAAACCTATGTATTTGAGAAACATAACATTACCATTCAATTCTTCCTCCCCTTTACGAAGGCTTACCTTTCTTATATAGCTCTTGGAGGAGACTTGGGAGAGGCTTCTAGATATTCTAGAGGCCACTAGAGACTCAAATGATGTGAGTTCCTAGGCCTTTGACAAAAATATCCATCTCATCCTTCATATATCACCTCGTAACTCCTCAATTCTAGAAGTATGATAGTGCCTCTCTTGATCAGCCACTAGTGTCTAGTGAGAGTCTTGCTTGTTGTCAACTAGGTGATCTGCGAGGATGCCAATAAGGGCTCAAAAAGGGTTTAATCCTTAGGAAAAAGATGTATTGAGATTCTATCCTATGATGGCTTCCTCTTTGGCCTATATGGTGGAAATTAAATCTATAACAACCATGTGGTGGTTGTTTCCACTCTTGGAAATTACATTTCTTGAAGGTGGAAGACTATGTACAAATGTAAAGCAAGGAGTATGGAAGAATTGGCTATATGGAAGTTTAGAGTGAGGGGAAGTGAGGAAAGTGATCCACATGCCATACCCATATCTCATTCGCATTCATCTATTGCAAAAATCATAGGCTATGCAGATGTGTGGAGAAAAAATAAGTGAGGTGGATGCTCCACATGCCACACTCATATATCCTTTGTATTCATATGTTCAGTGGAGTGCATATCATGAAGATGTGTGGAATAGGAATTATGTAGACTCTTCCCTTATATTTCCACCACATTCAACACTAGTGTAGAGTGCAGGGCCATGTCCTTCCTCCACATTACAAACTTACCATTAAACTTGTAATATGAGAAAGTAATAAGCCATTTAATAAACCATTTTATTTTTCATGATCCTTTTCTAGGTCACACTTTCCCAATTTGGAATATTTTGGTCTCCAAAATATCATCAATGAAGGATATGGAAGATAAATCTAGATTGACGTAACTCTAGATATAATCCAAATGTGAAAGCATCAAACCTTTCGACCTATCCTCTTTAGTAGACAACTAGTATAACACCAAGTCAATTTGATTCAGAAAATTAAATTAAAGGCTAGTCACATGATCAAATAAATAGTCAATTTGATGTTTGACTTTGCTTACTAGTGTGTTTAGTAGCCATGAGGAAGAATAATTATGTTAGTTTATTGTTCATTAGTGATGATTATGGGAATGGTATCCTAAATATCACTAAAATTGAGAAGATAACAATAGAGGATAATCATGTTTTCTAAAATTATGTCTTAAAATTTTCAAATTTGTAGCAAGATATAATTACATGTGTGTGTGTGTTATGATACACATGTGATTTTTGTTGTATTCATGAGATAGAGTAATACACCTTCATAATGTTATGAGAGAGAGTAATATACCTTCATAATGTTATGAGGGGCATGTGACCTAACACTAGTGATATATCCACTCATAGTAGAAACATTTTCTAATGAAAACCCACATCATATGGAAGTTTTTATGATAGAAATAACATTTTATCCCTACCTTCTAGTTAACAAAACTCTTCATAAGTATTGATATTTCATTGAATTTTGATTTAACAATATTTTTAATGGTATATCAATGTTTTGTAGAGTGATCTCCTTCTCCATTCCCAAATGATTTAGCCAAGAATTGGCATCTTTATGAAAACCCCTATTAAGCCATAGGTGGCTTTGACTAGAGTTTAAAGAAATCATAGGTAGTATATTTTCATTCATGTTAGTAGTTTCTTCTGAATGTACATTAGGTACCTAGTTTTAGTCATTATCTTAATGGGGAAATAACTAATTATATGAGGATAGCATAGGTTGTATGATATT
Source organism: Picea glauca (assembly GCA_000966675.3). Classification (NCBI taxonomy): domain Eukaryota; kingdom Viridiplantae; phylum Streptophyta; class Pinopsida; order Pinales; family Pinaceae; genus Picea; species Picea glauca. Next base: position 968,078 of record JZKD02S0534105.1, read on the forward strand.
AAGTTTAAGATTATAAATTATAAACACTTTTGAATTTTCTTAGTATTTCTCCATGATTATATAGAAATGCTACAACCCCAATCTTCAAATCCATATATAATAATACAAGATTGATGAGTGTCTCAAAAGGGGTTTTATTTTTTCCTAGAGCCAAAATTCATACGATTTACAATTGTTTTCAAGGGAAAAATAGGTTTTATATCCTTCATTGATCCTTTTCTCAATGCTATAATTTTAATTAAACTTGTGATTAAGGTAAACTCCAAGACATTTATATGAAGAAACTCCCTCTAAGTTGTTATTGGGATGTATCCTAAAGGGTTAGCATATGTAGGTGTCAACTTCCATTAATTTTTTTATTATATTTTACCTCCCTACGATAATGGTGTTAGCCATATGGGATTGAAAGGGATAACTATGTTTTTTCCAAGGATGCTTATGAAGCAAAAAGGAGGAGTATTTGAAAAAGGTGGTAGGGAAGGTGATAAAAGTGGAAGAAAAGCAAGAGTGTGGGTTGGCTAATTGGCAGAAGAAAATTGAAGAGGACTTAAAACTACTTTATTTGTTATTCACATATTACTATGATTTGTCCTAGATTGTCGTTGTTGTTTGTGAAACTTTGGACATGGAGGGATATGATGTCAGGTTTAATAATCAACAACAAATAAAATCAAAACTATATCAAGCAAGGGAGTTAGGGAGTTTATAGTTAAGAAATCCCTTAGAGGAAATCCCTTAGTTTATAGTAAAATTAGGTCCCTTTATGTAACTTTAGGTGACCATAAAATATTTCATAGTTATGTATAACATTTTCTATATTATCAAAGATAATGTAAGAAATATCACCTAAACTACTCCATTAACACCATTGTAGACATTACCATTTGGAACCATTAATTTTGTGACAATTAAGACTCACTCAATTGCATCTTCTTCAAAATATATATGCCATTAAAACTCACATTACTATTTGTAGAAATAGGCTTCATTACCACCATAAATTTTGTGACAATTAAGAATCACTCAATTGCATCTTCTTCAAAATATATATCCCATTAAAAATCGCATTAATATGTTTACAATAGTTTATGATGCACTTACATTTGAAATTATTATCATGATTTATCTCAATCAACGTGAATTTCCACCTTATATGACTATATTTTATCTAGATTTCTAACTCCAACTAAGCCTCACAAATATTACATTTGCTCCACCTCATCTTAAATTATATTAGGAATACAAACAACCCTCAAACCCATCCCATGTAACATGACAATAAAGGAATTAGTATAAAAACTCAATAACATTTAAACAATGCTAATCGAAAGTTTAAATCAATGCAATATAATCCATGTTCATGCAAGACCTTCACCTCATCATGATTAAAACATGTTGATGTTATTAGTGGTTGTGTGAGGTTATCAAGATTAAACTCTTTTTTTTGGGGATTCTAATGCATTTCATTATATGTGGTCTTTGTGGATCCAACCATAGGGAACTTTTAAGGAATCTTAAAGAAATGTTCTAATACATTTTTTTAGTGGATCCAACCATAGGGAACTTTTAATGAATCCCCTTGCTTGTTGTTTTTTTGAATTGATTTCCCTTGGGGAACCCAAATTCTGATTTCAATGACTTCTATGTGTGAGTTTTATTGATTATTATGAAAATATTGTGGTTTTATCTTCTGTCCCTTATCCCTTTAGTCATTAGTCCATGCCTGAGAAGTCGGCCAGGAGCTGAATCGACGGTTGTCACTTCGGTGTTTAAAGAACTGTAGATTAAAATGTACTTCTTTTATGTTCATGGATTATGAGTGAAGGATAATAATTTTCCCTACTGTCTATCCCATACTTATATTTGAGTTGATTGATTCATGCCTGAATTTTTAGTCTTTGCGACTTCTTATGAATGAGTACCTCTGCGGCTTGATTGATTAAAACTTCGATTTCTCTCTGCGTTTTTAATTGCTTGAACTTGGGTACATCTCTGCATTTTTATTGATAAAATTTGCATTGTGGATAGATATTGAGGAGAGATGTCGACACGGTATTCTCCAATCATTCCTCGCAAATGATCTAGGTTATCCCAAGAAGGAAGAAAAAAACTCCTTCTTCGACTGAGACTCCGAGTGACCAACAACAATCTTGTCAGAAGAGATATTCAAATGAGTTTGTGAATAGATCAACTGCAGAACCTGCTCAAGCAAGTGGTATGGATGCAACCTTATTATATAAGTTGCGCATTGATACTCCTACACTTGAGAATGTAGGGAATACCTCAGGACAAGAGAAAATTTCTGGTAATTTTCATTGATTTTGTTTATTTTTGTTGTATTTTTGTGTATTTAAATTTATGTGAAGTTAAATGTTGTAATTACTTTCAAATGTGTGTGTAGATAATGATTTTATAGCAAGGGACGACAATGAAAGAGAGATTGGTTGTCACGAATATTCAAATGTCGGTGCCGAGGGTGAACGTGGATTTAGGAGGTTGCGTTATCAAGAAACATAAGATTACATGCCTACATCCACCTATCCTTCGAATGATAGTGATGAATTTCCATGGGAAGGGATTACTGAATTAATGATTCTTGAGCGATGCTCAAGTGTTAAAAGGAGGTTGGAAAATGATTTAGTGGTCTTGGAACTCGCTCAGGAGAGTAAACAAAGCTTGCAAATTGTTTTGCATTCCTTGGAAAACTTTATGGACGTATATCAAAATATGGGGCCAACCACTGATAGTTTTGTTGATCTAATGAGGTGACGAAAGTCAGAGGTGATGGGCCCTGATAAATGGGATGTAGTAAAAAATAGAGTTTCATAAGAAGATGCCATTTCGATATTCAATTTCAAAGAGGGCCCAAAGAGGAAGATGTTGAAGGTGCAATATTGTAAGCACCCTAACATTGCAGGGCATCTATATAACAAATGTTTGGTGGCATATGGGAAATTGTCGTGGAACAATGAGGTTCCACACTATTTTGCAAGACACGTTTTTGCAGAGTTTTTCTTGCACATGCACCCTAATTATACTAGTCTATTGTTCAAATATTATGGGACTAGTAAATGACATACATATGATCACAAATGGGCATATTGAAGTGTGACATTGTCGAGGCCTCCACAATCTTAACTACCTTGCCCAGCAGGGGCATTTTCTTCACATTCATAGTTGCAGGCTACATCAGAGGTTGGAAAAGAGGCCAAGAAGGAAGCGATTTCTTATGATGTTGATGTTGGGATGAACCGTCAATGAACGGAAACCAATTCTCGGGCCACATTTGTTTATAAAACAGATGCGAAGTTAGATACCATGTTAGCAGAAGATGTTTTGGAGCATGAAATTTTTTTTTGGGATGGTTGGAAGAAGGTCATTCAAAATGATGACCTGAACTGAAGATTGGTATGTGTTCTAGTTAGAAAAATTTTGACTCATTTTATGATATTTTACTTCTAATTCTAGATTTATATATCATTGTATCTATAGAAATAATTGAGTTGTAATTGCCATTAATTGTATTTTGGAGATATGCTAAATGAATCTCTAGTAAGTAGGAGACCTGATTCCACAAGTTTAAAATTGGATGGGTTGAATCAGGCACGTGTTTTCTAATAGTTGTTCAATCTCCACTCTTTTGAATAAGAGATCAACAACATTTATAATTTTGTATAATTGTGAACACATTGAATCCTAGATTTAGTTCTTAGTTGTGTTGTTCACAGATCCCTATTCCATCTCCTACTACTTGGGAAGGCTTGTCTCAATTCTCATTGGGAGAGTTTGAAGAAGGTGGGAGTTCACAGGTATCATTTAATGTCTTAAAATCATTTAAATTTAATGTTATAATGATTTAAATTTAATTTTTCAAACTTGAAATGTGTTATATAAGATAATGTGAAGAAGAGAGTACTTAAGAGTGTGTTTGCGAGGGAGATTGGGATTGAGGAGGAAGCACCCAGATTTGGGAAGGATGTGTCCATTTATGATGATTCATAAATGTATGTTTTTGACTTTTATCAAATTTTTGTTTTCTCAAATTTTTAGTTTAGCCTTTCCTATTCAACGCTTTGATCAATTATTTTCAAATATATAGAACCCCTAGATAAGTTTATCGTTGTCTTAAATGGTGTATATTCAAACTTTTTTAAGGTTAGATAATGATTAAGACCCAATTTTGAACTTAAACATTTGAACATTTGAGAACAGACTCTATCCCACATCAGAAAAGAGAAAGTTTCTAAATTTTCTTCAATTGCATTCCTTACTTTCTTGTCCAAGAATGGTGTATTATAGACATTTGTGTTTTCTACATACAACGAAGTAAATTCCTTCTTGCCAATATATTGTCAAAATCTTAACGAAATTGGTTACTAATCACAAAAACCAACATTCAATTAGATTTACAAAAAGCTCACACGTATTGTATATGTGAGCTAGCTCACACATAATTTCAAAGAGTATTTCATTATATCTAATATGAATACATCCCATGTAAATGGTTTTTGAGGAATGACTTAATATACATGTGCAAATTTTTTTTTTCTTCACGTTCATGAAAGATTATATGAGAACATATATTCCACCGAAGAAAGAGGAGATAAGTATTTTTTGGAAGAATGGTTTTTTAAATGGATATTTGTGAATTTTTTTAGATAATAAGTAGGTTTTTGGAAGAATGGCTTAATATGGAGATTTATGAGTCCTTTAGTTTGAAAGGGCATCATGCAATTTGATTATATGACCACTGCAGAAGAAGAGAGAAGTATTTTACTGTTGAAGAGATTAGTATTTTATTGTTCTGTAAATATGATCAAATAAAATCACCTGGGATGCGAATTTATGAAGGATTTGGGACCTTATCCATAAATAGAATTTCACTTGAAGGATTTGGGACTTTATCCACAAGGAGATAAGTATTTCATTGGAAGAATGACTTAATATGAAAAATTGTGAATTTTCTTCATACATAGTTCTATATTTGTTTTCAGATTATTATCTAACTCTAACTCACAACTTGTTTTACCAAGAACATAATAACATCACTTGGGATGATAATTTCACCTGAAGGATTTGAGACCTTATCCATAAGGAGAATTTCACCTGAAGGATTTAAGACTTTATCCACAAGGAGATAAGTATTTCATTGGAAGAATGACATAATATGGAGATTTGTGAACTTTCTTCATACACAGTTCTATATTTATTTTTAGATTATTATCTAACTCTAACTCACAATTTTTTTTACCAAGAACAAAATTTTTCTCTTTAAATGTTTTTAAGATTTTAGATAAGATTTACAAATTGTTTAAATCAATTACTCTTAATTGGAGAGTAACTATCTTAAATCTGTTTAATTGTGGTTGGGTATGTTATTATTTCTTATTGTTTATTTAATATTTAGTTACAGTATATATGCTAATATGTGTTATTTATTTTTTTATTATTGTTTTTTATTGTTACATATGTATAAATTATATTTGGTGGAAAATATGTTTACAATATATTTTGTGGGAAAGAGTATGTTGGAGGATGAGACTTAACTCTTTTGGTATGTATGTCAATTTTGTTTTAATCACAAATTTTGAATTCTGTGTTATTTTGCATGTTTGAATTGTAAATTTTTTATTTTTGATTTCTGTTTTTTTTGCAGGTTTGAATTGTAGGTATGAAGTGATCTATCTTAAAGCCATGGCTTAGAGTCCATAATTTTGGAGTTAAATGTCTTAGTTTTTGTTATCATCCTAATATGGATGTGGAACTTATGTATTTTACAGTGTAACTATTTAGACTTTGATTATATATATATATATATATATATATATATATATATATATATATATATATATATATATATATATATATATATTGGAATTTTGGGATTCAAAATAACAATTTATTGTCTTATATTTGATTTCTCAAAGTTGATTGAAAAAAAATGGCAAAGTTAACTAGTAATGAACTAATGTTTTGTATATTCTCATTTTTACAATGCATTAAATTAAGCATCAAACTCTTAAATACTTTTCTGTTATGTATTAATTTAAATGTTTCATTTTATGTTCATTGTGGACTATCAAAAATATGATTCTATTGACATATCATCAAATAATTTTGGCAGAATAATTTTAGCAAATTTATTTTATATTAAAATAATTTTTTTTTCTAGTTACTAATGACCCTGTTGGTTACATAGATGCACTTAACCGATACAAAAAAATAAAGGAAAAACTAAAGGAAAGATAGGCATATGAGATCATAGATGCAGTTAACTTATAAAAAAACTAAAGGAAAGATAGGCATATGAGATCTGTTAAATAAATGAAAAGAAAAAATTAAAATGAATAATACAAGAATGTATTGTTATTTATCTATTTAAGAATATGCAATGTCAATAATACAAGAATGTGTTGTTGTTTATATATTTAAGAATATACAAACTCAATAGATGGATAGGAAAAAAGTGAACTTCCAAACATACAAGATTGTATCATTGCATATTTATTTAAGAATATATGATAGTAGACAACATGTTAAACCATGCAAAACTTATTTGAGAATATATGGTAGTAGAAAACACTTTAAACCATGCAAAGCCTATGCTCGTATGAACTGCACTAAAAGGAAGAAAATTTCATGATCTACCAATTTCCTTTCAGAAAACTTGTGTTTGATTTTCGAAGAAGGTAACAAATGTGGAATTCAAAGGAGGAGGTATGCATTCAAGCATTGTGTTTTAGACATGCCAAGGAACAACACGTACCCCTTGTACAACTCAGATAACATGTATGAAAGGAAATTACATTAGGAAAAGGATTTGCAGGCTATGGTTTAATACTATTCACATAAACCCACATTTTTGTAAGGGTCTTCACTTGACTTTAGGTAAGGTTGTATTAATTTCCTTAACTTTGTTAGAGAAGAGATCTATTAATTACAATTTAATTCACTTGACTTTAGGCAAAGTTGTATTAATTTCCTTAACTTTGTTAGAGAATAGATCTATTAATTACAATTTAATTCTAATGATTAAAACTTCTAAACAAGTTTACATGAAAATCAACTTAATTATTAAAATGGAGATTCTAAATAATTTCAAATTTTAAATGTAAATCAACTTAATAATTAGAATGAAGATATTGGTATATATATGATATTATTAGTAAAGTGTTATTACAACAAGTGGAAGAGATGTTTAAATTGTTTTTAGTTGTTAGAATATTAATTTAAAAAATGAAAAAAAAGATTATCACTTAAAGAAGTCAATGCTCTCAAATCTAGGATAGAAGAGATGTTAAACTCTTCTTTGATTGGTGCAATAGTATTACAAATAAAATTCTCAAGATAGAAGAGATATCCAAATTAATTATAGGTAATGTTTATACAATAAAATCTTGAGATAGAAGAGATGTTCAACTCTTTTTTTGTTTGTGTGATAATGATAAAATAAAATGCTCAAAATGATGTGACAATAAAATAAAACCTTAAAATGGAAGAGATGATCAACTCTTCTTTAATTTTATCATGTAGTCATTAAAAAAATGCTAAATCTAGAAGAGATATTCACCTCAAAGTTCATATATCCTTAATAAAATAAAATATCAAAATGAAAGAGATGTTTTTAACTTTTCTTTAATTTTGAGAACAATAATTAAAAAAAATATTCAAAATAAAAGAGATGTTCAATTCAACTTTAATTTATATAATGCTCGTAAAATAAAATAAAAAATCGGAATGAGTTAAAATTTGAAACAAGATATTATTACAATAGAAAATATAAAATATGTTTCACTTTTAAAAAAATTAATGCAATATTATTAAAATAAGATGGAAAAATATACTATTGAAAAAAGTAAGCGTTCAATGGAAATGGTGTTTAACAACTTTTTATTTTAAAATCAAATGCTCACAATACAAGAGGTATACAACTCAATTTTGATTGATGTAATGCTCATAAAATAATTTTGATTGGTGTAATGGTTGAAAAACACAGATAAAATATGGTTGAACAATATTTTATCTATGTTTTTTAAGAATGATATGGATTTTTTTATACATACCTTTTTTATAAATATCCTATTTGAAAATATGGTTGAAAATAGTCAAATCAAGTCATCAAATTCTGGAATGTACTTTCAATGAAAAATAAAAAATTCTGGAACGTACATGTGCCACTTGTTTAAAAACATTGTAATGGTATTCCATCTTCAATTATTCATTCATGATTGACTTTGGACATTTTCCATTTTCTAACTTTTTTTTTCTTGA
>JZKD02S0534105.1:976398-986644 GCA_000966675.3 Picea glauca
AAAAAAATATCCTTTCAATACAATGGATCCTCTTTCATATATAAAACCGTTATCATCAAAATCTTCTAATAGCCTCATATTTTGTTCCATGCATCACATCAAATAATATTTCACGTTTTCAGTGTTGTCTATAGGTGAAACCATGGAAAAAACATCTCCTGCAAATAATTGGATATATTTGACAACAAATAGTTCATGTTAGATTATCACACAAGTACATCTACAAGTTATTTGAAAAAATTTAAACATAAAAATTTCCTTCTCTAACAAGATCAAAAACTCCATCACCATCAATTGACACTATAGTTTCATTTGATTCCATTTCCTCTGATCTTGTAAGTGGCATTTTCCCTTTTACATTAAGTTCGATATGTCTCCAAGATTTAACATATCCCGCATTTTCGTTTTCGCAAATATCTATGGATTTTGTGTCCTCTGTGCAAACTGAACAAAAACAAGACTCATTTCTTCTATCAAATGCAAACAAATTTTGAATTTTTTTTGTTTTAACTAAATGTATTTTTCATGTCCCAGGTATGGTACTGGCATCATATGAGATTGATCTATTTACATCTCGGATTCCAACATACCAAAAAAACCTGCACAAGACAATAACTTGTTAACTTGAAATCTCTCAAGAAAATGATTGAAATTTGAATATAAATTTGAACACGTTCAAATAAAAATATCTTGTGTACATGTGTAACATTTATATTCATGGCTTAGTGCCATTTTGCACCATTCAAGAACTTGTTCAATGGATTCAAATTGATAGGCATGAGGGTTCATCTGATACCTTCGAAGTGTTCATTTTATACATGCCCCTACATCGTCGTGCTCTACTTTTCCATGACCAATCTCAAAAAAAATTCAACAATGTGCAATGTTTATTTTTTTATGAAGACGACATAACCAATATAATGATCGTGAAGATTTGAACTAACCTGCACACCCATATGACTATATCCAATATCGATTGAATCCGATTTCACGTTCTTTCAATGAATCATAACATTTATCAAAACAATGTTGTACATAATGTCTATCGTGTGCTCGATCATCACTTATATAAAAGTTATATTCTTTAATAACATGTTGATTGTCATTGGTTCTTTCTATGTTATCAAGACCTTATTTTTCATGTCTATATAGAATGTGGAGAAATATCGTGACTTGATCATAATGATAATATTAACTCTGTATTTCTTTTTGTGTAGCGAATGTCTAATTCTCTGCAAAATCAACTACAAAAAAAATTGTCCCTGGTGGAAACACTTCACAGGATTGTTTGAATTGTAGATATTTCCATCGAGCTCTATGTGAATGCTTGGTGTATTTATAAATTTCTTCCTCAAACTTCTTCGAAAAATCTATCACACGTATTTTATCTACCTTCAAATCAATCATTTTGGAAATAACATTTGAAGAATGTGGAGTTGTGTTGTTGATATATTCATATCTCTTCCAATTGACTCTTATATTATAAAATGATTGATCATTCATATCAATATGATACTTTGAATGAAACAAACTTATATTTCCACAACAATCACATTTATTTCCACCAACACATATTTTTTTGTAAAATAAATCATCATCTTCTCTTTCACATAGAATTTCATATAGAAAAACACGGAATACGGAAGGAGGAGGTGAACTTGGCCATAAAGTTTTACCAAAATCCAAAAAAGTGTTGTATTACAACACAAATTCCACATGATAACGACAAAAACAAGTGTCATGAACAGTGATGGATATAACAAACCATGGTTTTTGTTGCACAAATGTATTGATGAAAATTTTAACTTCTTTGTGCTCTTCTTTGAACTTATTGAACAATTATATTTGTGTCATTGGAAATATATGTTTTGGATGTTATTCATATTTTTTTTGTGCTATTCTTCGTCGCAACACATCCCTTGTATGTGGTGAGACACGATATTCTTCCAACCAACAATTACGGGCCAAGTCGTTAACATTTTCTACAAGTCTATCTTTGTAGGGTTGTCTAGAAATGACTGTCCAACAAGCGAGTCCATCATTTGCATCTATTTACAATAAAAAATTTCTATGTTTGTGCAATGTTTTTCTTGACGTTCCCATCGTTTTTTCCATGTGTCTTGTCAAATGATCTTTTATATTGCTATATGAAACAATTGTTGTTTGTATCACTCTACGCGCAACACAGACATCTTTTTTTCGAGATTTTCCAAAAGATTTTAATACACTAGGTATATTGTTAAAGACATTATCTTTCACCTTTGTATCCTTTGTCGACTTTTGAATACCCAATAATGATGTAGCTTCTTTTAACTTTCTTGACTTCATTAGACAGAGTAAAAGTTGAGCTTGTACTGTTACTGATTCATCTTTGACAAAAGTATTATACATATTCTTAGTTCGATATCTTATATAATGTTTATCTTTTTTCTTCCCAAATTTGTTAGTATCAACATTTTCTAATATTTCATCATCAATGTTGATAGATTATCCTACATATTTCAATTTAAAGTTTATATTAAAAAGCATAACCTGAACACAAATTTACTAAACTATATATACTTGAGTGTTCATCTTGTAGTATCTAAATTTATGTACATACCTATAGGTTATTCATCTTCTACTTCAATTTCGATTTCAATGTCTTCTGCTTCAATTTCCGTTTCAATGCCTTCTGCTTCAATTTCAGTTTCAACGTATTCTTCGACATTATGAGACAAATCTATTTATGTTTTTTGAAAAACATCAAATTGTAATTACAATCAATTATATTATTTACAATATTTTAAATTTGAATTCTATACTTTGAATTCTTTACTTTCTAAATACAGTCCCAATGTGTATCATGCACTCGATCTTCATATGTGCATGCATACCTGGTTCAACTTATTCTTGTTGAAAATCTCTATTGACATTATCATCATTTCTTTATTCAATATTTGCACGTTATCGTTTCTTCCTCTGACAATTCTCTTTCCTTTATTCATTTTGGCGAGTATCATCTCGAGTGTGATCAAATTTTCTCTTGCACAAACTTTTGTTTCCCATGAATTTTATAGTTATCTGTAAAATATATGTTCAACAAAGACTTCACCTTGAAAAAATGCTCAACATTTATCTTTCAACATATAAATTGTTATTCCAATAAAAACTTGAACAAACATCAATTACCTTATTAAACAAAAACCAAAAATATGATTCAAAACTTTGTTTAAGTGCTCTAGAAAACCGTCATGTATCAATATTGATCCTCCGATTAAGCCTATGGAACAGAGGGAAAAAATAAAGAAAGAAAAGAATACAACTGCAATCAGTACTAGAAATGCTTTGAAATCCCTATCCCTAAGATCATATATGTCCATCCATATGATGAATTATGTTAAATGTGTTCGGTAGAAATCTTATTTATACGGTTTGGCACGAAATGAAACGATACAATGTGTCTTTTCATTTTTTCTGACCGAAGGAATTCCCTCAATGCGCTTTCGACCGAAAGAAGTTTTTTCGTCTGAAAACCTTCGAACCCATTCAGTTTTGATGGTTTCTGTTAGATTTTGGTCTTTTGGTCGAAATAATATTGTTTCGGCCGAAAGATTATTTTAGCTGAAAACATGAAATTGGGACTGAAAACAAAAACCAGAGAATTGCCCCAAGCTTACCTAAACTTCAAAGGTTGTGGACTCCTGCAAATACTAAGAATTTGGTTTTGAAAATGACACCATTATTTCCAAAATTGAATCTACATTCAATTCCTATAATTTGTTTTCATTTTCATTATTTTTATCTAATTTTATTTAATTTTTTAAAACAATCACTGCATAATTTTTTCAACAGACATTATGATGCAATGAAATGAAATATCGGTATCTCTAAAAATATATAGTGAAAAATCTAGAAAAAATTATATTCATAATCCTTAAACTGTTCTTTTCAAAAGGGTATATTTATATTTTACTTTTAAGTAAAAATTAAGATAGATACAAGGTATAGAAAAACATGTGTTTAAAATATGCAATGTTTTCATCTTGTTCGACTTCAAAAAATTCTAGAAATTATAATATTCATCCGTTAGATTCAAAATTATAGTCATAATAAAATAGAGTCTCTGTGTATTGTAGCAGTATATTTCATTTCTTAAAAACATAAGTTTAATAATAGATACATTTTTGTGGGAAAACATAACTCATTATCATTCCTTTCATGTTTAAGGAACATACTGTTAAACAATTGTCAAATTGACATATCAAATATTGAAAAAAAAAATTGAAAAATAGGCATTGGAAAGCTAACAAAATTGTTCACAAGTTTTGTTTTTACTATAAAGTGAAATTCTAAATAAAAAAAAATACTTTTGTATGCTGAAAGTTGAAGAACTTGTGAAAATACAGTGTTTTTTCTCATAAATCAAGCAATAGTGTTGCCCATCTTCATGATTTCACCCTGGACTGGTCCCACATTTGGACATAACATATACATAGTTGTCAGATACTCTGGTACACATAAAAACAATATATATAAAACAAAACTAAAAAATTAAATAACTCTAAAAACAAACATACCTATCTCTCATCGCTCTTCTCCAGGAGGTACGGGAATGTCCGGATCCCTGAAAAAGTTGATTCTAGCATAGGGGTAGCCCTCTCTTGTCAGAATCTTCCGTGCCCACCAGTAAAAAAATGTATCAATGAAGGCCTCTATGGTCCTTCCTCCCCCTTGTTGTGGAAAAAATGTCGTCCACCTACACACTGCTGGGAAGGAGGCCACATGCCCCCATACTGTCTCTCGTGGACTCATGTTGGATACCCTCTCAAAAAATAATGAACATAAAATGGTATCAAATCCAAAGTGTTTGTTACTTCGCCCTCGACACTCTCTGAGTTGTCTATTCATGCAGTCAATCATAAACGCCTCAACGTTAGGATGCCAATAATCCACCAAGGCATTCAACAGCCTGGGTTGTGCTCTCATGAATGGACACTGAAAGAACTTCCATAATCGGCATTTTTTCAATGCGGTGATAGCAGCAGGGTCCTCATTGACCAAAATATCAATATCCTTGTGCTCCCTCTCTCTCTAGTGGACATACATCTTATTACATGACAAGTTCACGGGGGGAGTTATCTCTTTCTTTTTCATTTTCCCTATGTTATTGAGGGTGTACACGGGTTTTCTTGGACACAGTCGTGTATGCATGCGGGTAGATTGTTTTCTACCCGCGGGCATATGCGGGTTGTCCTTAGACATCCTGTGTACACGTAGGGATGCCCTTGTTTTGGAGGGTGCACCCACCAAAAAAATAAAATAAATGCATAAATAAGGTATGGAAATGCAAGAGGGACTAGTTTGTACTTACTTGGTCTGAGCAGAAGTTCGTTTCGTTCTCTGAAGCTCCCAAAATCAACTTTTTTAGCTAAGGGGTCTTTTTTTCTTTTTGGTTAATTTTCAATTTGCAATGGTGAAAATGAGTTGTCAGCTTCTATTTATAGACATTTTGGCCCTTTTTGCCACTTTTTTCAACCCTTTTGTCATTTTTTCTGGATTGAAAATCATTTAGTATGGTTCTTGAGTTTCTTACTCGATGTTACGACACACTTTGATTTTAGGTTTGGTGACTTTTTGGGAGATGGGTCACTTTTAAAGGTCCTTTGGTAAAAGTTAATTTTCCAACATTTTGCATATATGTTAGTATTCCACCTCCACTTTCTGCATATTGTTGTCTTTTCCTCTTTGCCATAGGATCGATCCCACTGAAATGTGGCATAGAACCATCATTGCTGCTTTAGAAGTGTCATAATTTAGTGGTAGAGTCTATCACTACATGGATGATCTAGTTAGATCCTTGTTTCATTTTGGTGTCCATGTCGTAGCCTCTTGGAGTCTTCTTTAATCCCTTTTTAGACTCTTTAAACATGAAACAATTGTTGAGTGATCTTGTTGTCCTTCATGCTCATCAAACTAAAACTTGAAGGCACGTCTGTTCGACGGTAGTTTACCCCTTTTTTGGTCTGGATGGTCAATTTTACGAATAAAGGTACACTCTAGGAATTTGTGTTCACTAGAAGAGTATTCTCAGGTATAAGTTTAACCCTTTTTCAAGCCCGAGGGAATAAATTTATGAAAAAGGAACCCCCGCAGATTCCATAGTTAAGCACTTTTCAGACTCCCTAAAATTGAAACGATCGTCGAGTGACCTTGTTCTTTCACAATCGTTAAATTGGTCCACAAAAACATCTACTGGCATGAATTTACCCCTTTTTCCGGCCTGTAGATTAAGGAGGAAAAATGTATGCCTCGGGAGATTCGTCTCACCAGGAGAGTTCTCCTCAGCAAATTTTACTTTTTTAGGCTAAGGAGACTAAATCTAGAAAAAGACAGCGAGTCGATAGTTAAGCTCTTTTCAGACTCCTTAAAATTGAAAAGATTGATGAGTGATCTTGTATGTATCACACTCGTTAAAATGGTTTTGAATAGACGTCTTTTAAGTGCAAGTTTACCCCTTTTTCGATTCAACTAGACTATTTTCAAAAAAGGTACCCCAGCGAAGTCTTGTTTATGCTTTTCAAACTCCCTAAAAATTAAAAACCACCCAGTTACCTCCTCCAGGCTCGTGAAAAGCACATTCAAGGGGGTTTCATCGTGTCTTTCTAATCACATTTTCATATCTACATCTTTGGCATAATGTTGACTCCATTTTGATCTCAACTAAACCTTTGAAGTATGCCTTATATGCAAGCCTTGTAGAACTTTGCCTCTGCGACCTGACACCTTGACCCATGGAGGAATTTTCCCGAGCGTCCTTTTCCTACACATGTATCCTTTCTATGAGCATTAGTGTGTTCCCTGCGCTTGGAAATAGTATGTTTTCAAGCTCTTTAAAATATTGAAAAAGACAAAAAAAAATAAAAAAAACCCCAAAAAGAGGACAGGAAATATATTTTCTTTTTATGGCAGCACAATGAGTTGCCCTTGGACAAAGAACATCCTTCCGTTTGTTCATCAATCTTTGGGATTTAATATTACCTTAGGAAGTTGTTCTCGCTACATAGAGTTGTGTCCTCCATTTGGTTATTATTCCAAACACACGGAGAGTTTGCATTGCCTCCTGCATTGTGAACTTATGTCAATGTCATCCTGCTAGAGTCTGTTCATCTTTCATGCTCTTGTCCAAGGGAATTTTCACTCCACCTGAGTCATACTTTCTGTAGTTTGTCTCTTTCCCTCATGCCCGACCATCTCGAAAATTGTTAAGCCCTAATATTGGCTCATTACTCCTTAATTGGGGCATATTACATTAGTAATGTTATTTTATTTATGTCGGCTTTATTCCATTAGTTGTAATTATACCTCCTAGAYTCCTATATATACCAAGGAGACATTTTCATTTGGAATCATCTTGTACTTGAACATTTATGTAGGGTAAAAGGAGGTTTCCCCCTCAAAGAGGCTTATTATCTGAAATTCTCTCTTTTTCAAGGCGTTGAGTACTTATTCTGAGGTTTTTCTATGATATATTGATATTTGGTTCTTAACATATGGTATCAGAGCTCAAGGGCTTGGGGTTTCGCTGCTACATCTGAGACACTGTGGAATTTTCACTATAACTTGTTTTCTACAATGATTCAGAAGGAACAACTTGAATGATATTTAGTAGATGGATCAAGGTATGTTGGGTTAAAAATCTAGTGCCTGAGGCCTTATACTTTCGGAGATACACCCTTTGTAAGATACCATTCTGGAATCATCCTAAATTGATTCATTGTAGAATGTTTTCTATAAACATTTTTCTGTAACGTTTCAGATGCTGAAATCCAGAGGCTATTCTCAGAAATTAGTAAGGTATCTTTGGTATCAATTTCAATTCTTGGGTCATCGTAAATTTGTAAATACACCCTGTGGAAGATAGGGTATCTAACTAGTCCTATTGACTAGTCTCAAGAAGGTGTTCCGGGTAAAACAATCATAAATTATTACTAGAGTATACAAATTGAGTGAGACCAGTTGCATTGGATAGTGGATAGACCGTAGTAGTTTTGGTACAAGTTTTAGAATTTTATGTCAATTATTTTGTACGGGACACGCTATACAAGTCATATCTCTTGAAAAGGCCAAAAATCAGCATGTTGTGGGGAAGTTACTATAAATTCCACTTGGCACATCCAATTTTTATCATACCTGTGGAATTGAAGAGAAGAAATATCGGAGACCTATAAAAAATAAAAGTTAATACTTAGAAGGGCCGAAATTTTGGAGATACAATAAAATGAAGATTGTCTAGAAGAACCACCTAAAAATCAAGGTTTAAAGTGATACTTGGCCAGCATGCCACCAAAAAAAGGGAACTTCTACACCAAATAAGCCTCCATAAAATACTACTTGGACTTTTGATGAAGGTGAAGAAATGCGTAGGGACATAAATGATTTACAAAAGAAGACACTAACAAAATATGAACTACAAGAGATGATGGATTCAACAGAAGCTAAGTTTGAGGCAATAAATACTAGGATGGACGCTTTAAAAGGGGAGATCATGGAAGGATTGAAAAATTTCCTAATATAGAGGACACCTGAAAGTGAAAATGTATCCCATGAAATTCATGATGAGGACACAAGGAAGGTGAATCAAGAATGGAGAAACTCCAACTTTACGTTGAAGACCAACCACATTTCTAAGATCGATATGAGGAAGTTTGATGGCAAGGACCCAATCACATGGATACTTCAGATGGAGAAATTCTTTGATTTACATAATGTGCCACATACACAAAAGGTACGAATTGCTTCTTTATATTTAGAACCCAATCAATTTGTATGGAATCGATGGCTTTGTTCTCACAAATCACTTGTCATTTGGAAAATTTTCACGGAAGAAATTATAGCACACTATGAGGATACAAGCAACAATACCTTCTTTAGCCAATTGATAAATCTCAAGCAACAGGGTTCAGTTACCGAGCACATTGAGAACTTCCAAAGATTGAATATAAAGGTAACAGATATTCCAGATGAGCACTTGATTGATGTATTCATAGGAACTTTAAATGATAACATTCAACATGGGGTTCGCCTTTGGGAACCCAAATCATTGGAGAATTATTTAAAGTGGCAAGAAATGTTGAAAGTAAAAATATGGTTATGGCTACTAGAAGGACCAATCCTAACATCTATAGAGAGAATAATGCTCCTTATTCTAAAACACCTCAACCTACAAGGTTGACACCTCAACAATTGGAGGAAAGAAAAGAAAAAGGTTTATTCTTTAATTGTGACAACAAGTATAGTAAATGACATAAGTGTGGTGAGAAGAAATTATTCTAGATAGATTGTGAAGAGGAAGAAGAACAAGAACAAGAACCATCTCAAGATGAAAACGTAGAAGATTTTTTTTTTGAAGAGTTGACTCCCACGATATTGTGTAATGCATTGGATGAAATTATCACTCCTCAAACCCTCAAGATCAAAGGATACATCAAAAAGAAAAAGGTAATAGTCCTAAATGATTCTGGCAGTACTCATAATTTCATTCACTACAAATTAGCCAAAGATCTCAATTGCTTTGTATATCCAACGCCAGAGTTTCAAGTAATGATTGTAGATGGAGAAACTATCAATTGCTCAGGAAAATGAAATAAGATCAATCTTACTATGGGGGAATATGTAATGAATAGTCCAATGATTGTTATACCCATGAATGGTGTTGATATTGTACTAGGAATCCAATGGTTACAATCATTAGGAATAGTGGCTTTTAATTTTCAAGAACTTTTCATGAAATTTTCATTGGAAGGAAAATAAATTGAGTTAAGAGGTATCACAGGGAAACTCGGTAACGTGATAAGTTGTAATGGCATGAAAAAATGATTGAAAAAGGGGAATCAAGTTGTTATTGAACAACTATGCTCACTAGATGTTAAAACATATAATTCATCTATTCCTCAAGATCTCCAAGGGATCATTGATAAGAATTCCAAAGTATTTGAAGATATTCCCAAAGTTCTTCCACCCATTCAAAATCATGATCACAAAATTCACCTAGTTCATGGGAGTGTTCCTCCTAACATTAGGCCATGTAGATACCCTTATGCACAGAAGAGTGAAATTGAGTGCATGGTTAAAGAAATGTTAGAGGCTGGGATTATTAGACCTAGCCAAAGTTCTTACTCTGCACTAGTGGTAATGGTATTCAAGAAAGATAGCTCATGGTGTATGTGTCCAGATTATAGAGAGCTCAACAAGATCACTATTAAAG
>JZKD02S0534105.1:987384-1010009 GCA_000966675.3 Picea glauca
AGGAGGTTTCCATGGATTTCATCACAGGGTTACCAAAGTCTGAAGGAAAGAGTGTCATCATGGTGATTTTTGATAGAATGACCAAGTACGCACACTTTTGTGCACTCTCTCATCCATTCAAAGCTAGTACATTTTCCACCGCATTCATGGACACAGTTCAAAGGCTACATGGCAACCCAAAGATTATTGTAAGTGACAGAGATCCCATCTTCACTTGACATTTTTTAACATAATTATTTTCTTCATTAGGTACTCAATTGGCTCATATATCATCCTATCATCCTCAATCCGATGAACAAACTGAGATAGTGAACAAATGTCTAGAAGGCTACCTTCATTGCTTTGTCTCTGTGTTATAACCATAATTTGAACCAGACATGCTTACCTGGCATCAGGCCATCTTAGATTCCTTCTTTGCCAAAACACTGTTGACCAACTCTTCTTAAAAACCCCTTTTATAAAAACCCATGCACCCTACTCCATTACTGCACGTGTGTACACTCTAGCTGACCCAAGACAACCCGCGTGTACCTACAAAAGAATGGAAAAAGGAAAGTTGTTGATGAACACACAGCTTTGGGTAATTTAACTAAACCTTTCGGCCATTCATGGCTGATAACTCGACCACATACCTAGCTTCTTGTACCCTATAAAAGAAGGGTTAGGGGTCCCATTTGAAGGAGGAGAATCATAGTAAAGAAATTATACCCGATTAAGCATTCCCTTTGTCCCAACCATTAACCATCCTTGTGCAAAGAGAAGTATAGAGCAAAGTAGTTGGAAGACAGTGGAAGAAGAGCCTAGGACTAGGATCAAGGAGCAGTAGCCAACTTTATCATTGTAAGGTATCATTGTGAAGTTAATAAAATAATTTTTTTTCCCGTCCTGCCATATGAGATTGTCATTATTGGAATATTGATTGTATGATTGATTAAATCTCTAACCCGTTAGTTCATAAATCAAATGCATGTGGATTTATTTGTTTTTCTTTAGTGAATGCAGGTCATCATTGGGAGGAGAGTTGCAGTCAAAGAATGACCAAGCATGAAAAGGGATCGACATCAAACACGAAAAATAAGGTACATCAACTTAATCTTTTGAGCCTTGTATTTACATATGAGTAATAGGGGTTTAGGCACGGGATGATGGTAAAAAGTAAGAATCTTTAGGTAATTTCTACATGCATGAGAAAACCCTTAGTGCTAGTCCGTAGGAGGGATTTCCCACCCACAACATAATTGGCGACCATTCTAGGGATCTCTAGGATTTCTGGGAATGTTTTTTTCTTGGGTATTTTTAAGAACTGGTTTCATTTCTTGTTTTTAAAGTTTCTGCAAAACTCTGAGCTAACAGAGATTCTGGTCTTCCATACCAGTTATCTTTGTTTCTTTACTTGATTTCATTTTGTTTTTGAGACCCACAGAGGTACACATGGCCTGTATAAGGTCTGCACACGTGTACTCGCGCCGTACCTTCCCACAGCCCGCGTGTACATGCTAGCTGAGGAAGTGTCAGTCGCATGTATGATTCCAAAAAAATTCTTTTAGAGAGGTAGTCATCCTCTTCCCTGTCAAAATAATCCTTCTCAGGAGTTTTCTAGAACTATTTCAAGTCTTTGTTGTTTGCAGTCTATAGCTTAGGTTTCACCTCAAATTGATTTGTTCTATTAAGTTTTCCTTGAATTGTTTTCTTTTTTTCTATTAAAGTAAGTGTCTGGGTCTTCAAGATATCTTGGTTCTCAGTACCAGTAGTCTTTTCCTGGGATGGATTGCTTGGCCTTTCATTTGTCTTAGGTTTTCAGAGATACACACGACCTGTATAAGGCCAACACGCGTGCACATGCACCCTGACTTTACACAACTCACGTGCACATGCTTGCTGTTGAAATGTCAGCAGCGTGCCTGTGGAGAAAATTTTTGTTTAAGGTGAGGCAGTCATCCTTTCATTTGACAAGAGTTATACCTCTCAGGTTTTTGGGTCTCTATCATAGCAGTCAATAACTTAGGTTTGATCACAACAATAGCTTTCTTTTTCATTAAGAAGTTTTCCTCAAAATTTTCTTTTTTTAGGTTTTTTAGACAAGTGTGAGAGTCCAGTTTTAATTTGATTGCGTGTTGTTTTTAAAGTGACTCTTTGTGATCTGCACTTAGGCCAAAAGTTTTCTTTGTTTTTACTTGTTGATATTTTTCCTTTTTTCTTTGTGAGCATTCAAATAAAAAAAAACTTTTATTTCTTTGTTTGGTTAAATAGTGTTGGTTTGCATTAGTAACCAGGGGAGATTCTTTTCTTTCATAAGTTCTTGATGGTTTACTTAGATCATAAGTAGCTCATAGTTGAGTGAAATCCTTCTTTGATTTTGTTGTTTAAAGATATTAGAAAATTTTTAGTTTGAAAAGTTGTTTAAGATTTGAGTCAAGAAGAAGTTATTTTGTTTCCAGCTTTCTGTTTATTTTTCTTTCATCTTTCAAACATCACTAGTTTCACTTTCATAACCTTTGACTTAAGAAAAGCCATAAAAATTAACGCTAAATCTAAAATTCATTAGACTTTTTATGTTTTTAGGGTCAACCAACTAGTTTAGGGTTAGGTCCTTGAATCAGGTTGGAGAGGAAACTCTTCAAGGCCATTAAATCAAATATTGGAGTCTGAGTTAGGGAGTGTCAAAGTCTAGTATCGTGAAAGTTATCCGGGACCCCCCTCTAACAAAAGGGATAAACATGAGGTCATGTGCAGAAAGGTAGCGGAGATAACCCCTCCAAAGTTGGACCAATCGCAGTGGAGAACACATATAGAGGGATTGTCTTGGGATTCCGTGGATTGCATTTGCCACGGAGCTTCATGGGTCTCGAATCTATTCGAGGTCCTCAGTTGTCTTCCCGATCACTTTCCTTTGATACTCTTGAGAAGTTTTGAGCTCGATACCCTGCTCATTGTGGTCTACCCGACTTTCGACTGTACTCGCCTGGTGATGGTTCGCGTGATGGAAACCTAGTTGCCTATCATTTTTAGAGACATACACAGGTGATTGCGGGGGTATACCACAATACCTAGGACAGAAATCGGGCCACGCTTTGCAGAGTATACCCGAAGGGTGCTTTTATGTTTGAGTTGCAATTGCACCAGTAAGTTTCTCTAGTGTTGGTTGTTGTAACTATTCTTCCAACTAGTTTAGTGTTTGCTTGTTTTATCTTAGAGGGACCCTTTTAGTGTGTGTTGTTTTTTGAACGAATAGAAATCCCTAGTGTTTCTTTGATCTTTTCACACAGTGGAGGATAACGAGCTCCATCGGTCACAAAGGATTTTGGGCCTATCATCGATTACACTAGAACCACATCCGCCACCACCAAGGCGAAAGCTAGACCAACAAGGGTCTTTTGAAGTGACCGGGTCACAGGAAACTGTACCCGACCAACATCCGGAGGAAATGATCATTTTAGACCTTGGAGTGAATGATCTTGGTCCATTTGAAACTCCAACCACTGATCTTTCGGCACCCATCATCATACAGATTCACCCTTATGAGTGTCAGACAGTGTCACACACAGCAATGGAAACAAATGTTGCCACTTCTTCTGGAAATTCTTCAATTCCCACTACGGTTGTCACCACAGGGGATATTCCACCTCCTAACCCACCATCACTAGTATAAGCCACCATGGTATCAACTTCCTCCACCTCGAGCAGTGGTCCAATCCCATCTATGGCAGCGGCCACTGCCCCTTTCACACCGAGTGCGATAGGCCCTCCGTTCTCATATGGGATGTCTAGCTCAGGTACAAGTCATGTACTTTCCTACTCCACTTTACAAACATTAGGTCTAGGAGCAGGGAACTCTAAAGCTCCTCTGCAAGGAAACTTGGGGGGTACTTCAGCTCCTTTTAATTCTTTCCCTTACTGGGAGGTCATATACCTCCTTCGTCCCCCTCACTTGGTGGCATCCACCAGCATTCCATCGGGCCACCCACACACCATAGTTTATTTGGAGCAGGGATTCAAGGACCACCTTCTCATAATATGCCGGTAGGCTCGACACTGTTTTCTTTGTTCAGTGCATTTGGTAACAATGCTTTCTCGTCAACTTCTTTCCTGACTGGGGGCAACCCTGATTATGGACAACCTATTCCTATGCAAGGTACTATTCCTGCACAGGGGGCAAACCCAGGAACTTATTCTGCATCAGGACCTTGGAATTCTCAGCAGGGATCAGTTCCCTCGTCAGGAATGTCGATTTGGGGAAATTCTTTTCACAACCAATGGAACCCCATACAAGGTACTATGCCTATGCCCATGGGATCAGCATGGGGAAACCATTACCAAAGTCCTCCGAATGTAATGCACACCCAACCATCTATGTCCTATTTTGGGAATTAGATGATGATGTCTCCTCACACGCAGAATCCATACGCTGGTCATGGCCATGGTTTTTACCAAAACCCAGGCCAGTAGCTGAAATTTTCATGGCAACCTAGTCCTAGTCAAACTCCAGGTCCCTTTTTCCATGGTTATCACCAAAAACCCAAACTACCTTTCCTGGCAACCTTGCATTCGCCAGACTTGACAAGGTTGTTGAATGACCCTATCTATCATGATCTGCATTGGCCCCCTATGCCGACAAAGTTTCCTTTGGACATACCAAAGTTCAAAGCCAAGCCTAACAAAGATCCAGGAGATCATGTGACCACCTTTCATCTTTGGTGCTCATCTAACTCATTGAAAGACGACTCCATACAGTTGCGATTGTTTCAATGTACTCTCATTGGGAGTGCCGCAAAATGGTACATTGAGCTGAACCGCTCAAGATACTCTTCTTTCGGCGAATTGGCAATGGCTTTCCTAAACCATTTCCAATTACCTATGAGATACAATGCTGGCACAAAATTGCTGGCCAATTTTGAATAGACAAAAGCGGACCATATCTCTGATCACATCTGAGAATGGAGACGTCGGAACAGTTTAATTAAGGTGTCAGTCCCACCAACATTCCTGCTCGAGTGGTTCCTTAAGTCTTTGGTCCCACAGTTATCCAAAGACATCGCGATGTCAGGAGTGTTTTCCAAAGAAGATGCCATCATGAGAGCTCAACAGCTTGAGCTAATCTACTCTCAGTCCAGTTTATTATATGAGATCTTTCCAGATGCGCCATGCTCAATACTTGATAAAACCAGACAGAGAGATGGACCACATGTCGATGGTATTGTTGGTTCATCACAAACAAAACCCGTTGAACAACTGACGAAGCAATTGTAGCAACACAATGGTGAGCCAAAATACTGTTTTGGTTTCTCCCCCTACCCTAACGTCGGATGTACACAACGTGCAATCGACAAATCCAAAGGCCACCCAGTAGCCTGAAAGAAAATAAAAAACAACGAAAGAAGGTTAAGGGGGATAAGAAACCAACTAATAATGATGGTAGGGGCAACACTGAAAATAGAAGGCAAGGTATCCGTGCAACCTATGCGCGGAAGACCACCCAACCCAACAATGTCCCCGGCTTGCAGAGGCCCAAAACTTTGTGACACAACAACATCCTTTCGTGTTAAAAAATCCATTTCAACATGGGAAAAACCTAACCCAAGCCTCTACAAGCGCAGAAGGGGGAATTCAAGGACCCTCTCCGTCTTTGAATAATCCTGCATCCACGAATGTGTATATGATGAAAGGTTATTCTTTTATATTGACTAGAGCACACGACTATAGTAAACCAAGAACTTCTGAGAAGGTCAAAGAAGATGAAATCCCATCTCTTCCTCTCTAGATCGAGAAGACTTTGGATGAAACAATGACACACACCCCAAAAGGTGTGTTCAAGAAAACTTCTCACAACCCAAATGCAAGGGCTGCCCAAAACTATTCTATGGTGGAGGATTTGTCTCAAACCCCTTGTGCGATGTCCACTTTGAAGGTCCTCCAAAGATACCCTTCCCATAGGAAATATTTGTTAGCCTCTTTAGGATCTACCAAGACTTGTAATATGGGTACAATCATGTTGGATACAACCGACTTAAAACCTTTTTTGCCTTACCATGTAGCATTACAAATAGTAGTGGCTTACCCCACGAAAATTTTTACTTGAAACATTTTCCGCATGGTGGTTGATGAGGGCACCTCGACATGATTCATGTCATTCGCATGTTGGAAGGTCATTGGCTAGCTCGTTTTGTCTCTGTCACCTACTCTTCTCACTGCTTTCGATGGTCATTCATTCTGACCACATGGCATCATTCCCTCTTTCCCCATGTAGTTAGGAGGGAAGACCGTGTGCGTCGAGGTAGAAGTAGTTGACGCATCCCTTGACTACAATCTCTTGTTAGGTAGGAGTTGGACTTATGCTATGCAAGTAGTGGTTGCTACAGTTTTTTGGGTTTTATTGTTTCCACATGAGGGTTGGATCATGACCATTGATCAATTGTCCTTCTCCAGACCCAACCCTTCATTGGGGGCATCCACGGTCCTGATGATAGATAATCCCCAACCAGGAATCATCAACATAGGATTTGGTTTGTGCCGATCTTTGATTGGTATCTTTGATTACCCACCCCCTCAAGGCGATGTCAAGTTCATATCAGACCACCATAAGGTTGAGATTTTCCAAGTTTCGTCATTTCACATGACTTACCTCAACGATTCATGGATACTTCCTTCCCCATCAGCCACGATGGAAAGGACAGGGCACCCTGGCATGTCCATGCCCTTATCTGCAGCCGAAGTAGCATACTCTTTAGTCCAACAAACTTCGGACGACATAGATCCAACTCCTGCACAAGAGTTAGATCTGATTCTAGAGCCTATTTGGGCTCAAGGCTCTCTCATTGATACTAATTCGTTAGACTTAGTATTTCCCTCTGACAAATAAATAATTGAAGAAATGACTAGTCTGGACAAACCCTGGGATGATCTCCATCACAGATCATAATTTCCCAGAGTTAAGAAGAATCAAAGCAGGAGAATTCACCTTGACTATGACTGGAGACAGGTCTTGTCCTATTAATCCCTTAGCTACACATGAGGTTTATGCTGAGGGTAATATGGAAACTATCACTGAAACTATACCGATTAATATCTCCAGAAACCCTGACATCGTGGAGAATATTTTTGTCGGAGCTGACTCTTCCCCCGAAAGATTCAAATCTACATAGATCTATTTAAAGAATTCTGCGACGTTTTTGCCTGGTCTTATGAGGAAATGACAGGTATCGATCCAAAAATAGTCGAACATGAAATCACAACTTATTCGGATGCCAAGCCTGTTCGGTAGAATCTTCGTCCAGTTAATCCTAGGAAAGTAGCATCCATTAAGGTTGAAGTCGAGAAACTGATAAAAGCCATTTTTATCTATCCTATCCATTTGACCCAATGTGTGTCAAATCCCGTGTCGGTCAATAAGAAACAGGGCACGATTTGTGTATGTATGGACTTCCATGATTTGAGCAAGGCCTGTCCAAAAGATAATTTTCCCACACCATTCATCGACCAGATAATTGATGAATGTGCAGGTTGCGAGGCCTTTTCTTTCATGGATGGCTTTTTGGGATATAATAAGATACAAATCAAACCCGAAGACCAACACAAAACTGCATTCATTTGTCCATGGTGTACATTTTCCTATCATAAGATACCTTTTGGTCTCAAAAATGCTGGAGCTACCTTCCAGGGAGCCATGTCTTTTGATTTCCATGATCTCAAGCATATAGTCGAGGCCTATTTAGATGATTTAGCATCTCGATCTCACAAGAGAATGGATCATCCCACACACCTCCGACTTATCTTTGAGCGATGTCGCTACTTCCAGATTCACTTGAATCTAAACAAATGCATCTTTTGCGTAACATTAAGATGTTTGTTAGGTTTCATATTGTCAACAACAAGGATCATGGTCAATCCTATGAAGGTTGAGGCAATAGTTCAGTTGCCTCCCCCTTGCAAAATCCTTCAAATTCAAAGTCTTCAGGGCAAGGAGAACTTTTTGAGGCATTTCATCAAAAACTATGTCGATATTACAAAGGGATTTATGCGCTTGCTGAAGAAGAAAGTTTTGTTTCATTGGGACGATGCAGCTCAATGTTCTTTCAATGCGTTGAAACATGCCCTTACAACTGCCCCTTTGCTTCGGCCACCCAATTATAACAAAGACTTCCTATTATACTTGGTCGTGGAAGAGTTAGCCATCGGCATGGTCTTAGTTCAGGAGGATGATTTACTCTCATAATATGTGATTTATTACCTGAGTCGAGGCATGGTTGGACCAGAACTAAATTATTCTCATATTGAAAAACTTGTGTTGGCAGCAGTCCATGCTGTCCAACGATTCCATCATTATGTTTTGTTTCGCAAGACCACTGTCATTGCCATTGTGAATCCGTTTCAATACATGTTGCCACGATGGGTCATCAGCAGAAAGATTAGTAGATGGATAGTTGTCCTTCAGGAATTTGACTTAGATTTCATTTCAGTGAAATCTAAAAAGTCACTGGTCTTCACAGAACTCATCTTAGAACTTCCAATCGATTCAGTTGATGTTATGCCCGAAGAGTCACCTCTCAGAGGAGATATGTTTTTGATCGCATCTTCGGATCCCTGGTACGGATATATCATTTTCTATCTCTAGACTTTGAAGTGCCCCACCTCTGCTTCTCATGATGAGCGTCGCCGTATACGCCATCAGGCTAAGAATTATCTCATACTCGACGATACGTTGTATCGAAGAGGTGTAAACTAGATCCTGCATCGATGCCTCACTCACGAAGAAGAAGTTATCATGCTTAATGATTTCCATACCAAAGCATGTGGCGGTCATTTGTCTGGGTTGGAAACAAACCAAAATATTTTACGAGCAGGTTACTTCTAGCTGACACTAATCAAAAATTGTATCGAATCGGTCAAGAAGTGCCACCCATGTTAGATCTTCTCTCGGAATATGAGGGCACATCCCGCTCCCATGTTTCCTGTCATCACAGTTGGTTCCTTCACCAAGTGGGGGATTGATTACACTACATAAAACCCTCCTTCAACAAGGGGGCACCATTATATCATTGTAGCCATAGACTACTTCACGAAGTAGGTTGAAGCTATGCCAATGTTTAAAGATGATGGGGAGACTGCAACTCTCTTTTTATTTAACCAAATAATATCAAGGTTCGACGTCCTGAGCGAGATTGTCACTAACCATGGTAGTCACTTTCAGAACCAAATGATGATTGAATTAACATCAAATCTTGGGTTGCGGCAAGAACATTTGTCACCCTACTACCCCCAAGAAAATGGTCAGGTGGAAGCTCTAAATAAATCTCTTAAGACCATCCTACAGTGAATGATCAATTCAGCCAAGTCAAATTGGCATTTGATGTTATACTCGGCATTATTGGCTTACCGAACGTCTGTTAAGACTACAACCGGTTTCTCACCTTTTCAACTTGTTTATGGCCTGGAAGCAGTCTTGCCTATAGAATGTAAGATCCTATCCCTAAAATTGGCAGTACAGTTATTGCCAGACACTTCTCCACTTGAAGAATAGTTATTATACCTTAAGCGGTTCAATGAGTAGCATCGTGAGGCGGCCCTAGCCAATGAGGCTCACAAAAAAAAAGCCAAGTGTCAGTATGATGGGTTTTTTTGTCCTTAGATTTTCTCTGAAGGTGACCTTGTCCTGGTCTATGACCAAGATAAGGACCCCTTGGGGGCAGGAAAATTCAAACCCATATGGTTCGAACCTTTCATCATAAAAGAGGTTCTAAAAAAGGGTGCTTATCATCTGGTTGACTTTAAGGGAAATGCTTTGGCGGAGCCTAGAAATGGGCTCTACATCAAGAAGTATTACTCATAGGTAGGTCACCTTGGGTAACTCTTTGTAACATATGTATAGTCTTTGTACTATTACTTTCTGGTTTCTTTTAGTATTATGGACGTGTCATTTTTTATGTTATCTTTTGTCACTATGGCATATGTCAAGTGAATCAGAGGTGTTCATTGGGTACACAAATGGTGCTAGCTGGCACACTCGGAGGCTTGCCTCCATAGCTTGGGTAATTTTTACATCTCGAGGCCAGTTATTATATTCTGGAAGTATATGCTTACGCGACACCACAAACAATGTCGCTGAGTACAGTGTAGTTATTGAGTTGCTTCGTGACGCCATGTCATTTGGTATCTCTCATCTCCAGGTCTATTTAGATGCTCAACTAGTTGTGTCTCAGTTAAATAGAGTCTACCGTGTTCATGATCCGACTTTACACTGACGATTCCTTAGGGTACGTCTCTTAGAATGAAGCTTTGATTATATTACATGTTTTCATGTTCCTAGGAGATTAAACCAAGTTACAGATACTCTAGCTAATCAAATTTTAGATTGGCATGTCGCACACATATAAAAAGACATACACATAAACATGTAAATACATTTTTAAAGGAAAATATGATCCCTAAGACACAAAAAGACCTAAAAATCCATATATAATATCATAATCATTAGAGTACATAGGTGGATGTAAGCGCCTCAAAAAATATGACCAGTAATGATTCATGGGGCTTATGCCCTCAAAAAATATATACAGGTGGAGCTATCAAAGTCTAGACTAACTAAGGTCAGGGCATGTGGGCCCTGTTGTAATAATCATTAACGTTTGCTAAACACCGAAATATTCAGACCCACGTCCATGGTGCCCCAGTACATGAGGCTCAATGGATGGTGGTAGATCCTCAATCTCTGCCATAGGGATGGTGTGAGTGAGCGAGGTAAAATTTCCCTCAACTCGTCTCAAAACCCTCTCAGCCTCACCGACTAGAAGTTCTCCTACTGCTGTTGGTCCCCCTGCGACAGCAGGTGCGACCCCTGGCTGAGGATGACGCCTGTTCCTCGCATAATCCGCAGGTCATGAGGGTCCCACATCTGCACACAATAGACACTTATCTGTCAAATACTTTGGTATAAAAAAATGATATATAAAAAAATAACATAAAAATTATATATGTTTCAAGAAAAAAAAATGATGCAAACTTACCCATCTTGCCTCGCTGCTCACTTCGAGGTACAGGGATCTTAGGATCTTTCAAGAAATCAATCACAACATAAGGATAATCCTCTATGGTTGGGATCTGCCATGACAACCAAGCAAAGAATTCATCATCAAAGGACTCATTGGTCCTTCCACCACCCTGTCATGGCAGCAACACTGCCCATCTGCAAACAACAAGAAGAGAGGCCTGATGTCCTCGTACCACCACTTGAGGAATGAAACTAGGAACTCTTTCAAAGAAGAAAGAGCATAGAATCATCCCAAACCTGAAGTTCCTCTGTGTCTGTAACCGACAATCTATCAACTACCTCTTCATACAATCCAGCAGTGTAGTGGTCTAGTCAAATATCTGTGCATTTAAGCACTGGACTACACAGTTCATCTGTGTATGGGATGCTTGATGTAGAGCCGAAGAACCAGTCATTCGCCCAATAAGCAACACAATCGCCCGCAGTGATAAATCGATGGTCCTGCTTATTGGAACCTGAGAGCTTGATCAGTCTGTACCAGCCTCACAATAAAGTCTTATCAATTCCAATATATTATGAGGCCCGGAAGGAAATGTCCGGAAATTGAATGGTTCCCCTCTCCTGGAGAGGCCAGTCAAAAAGTATATATCCTCTGTAGTGGGCACCAGTGACTGCCACTCTAACATAAAATATTCTGCGTCAGGGTGTCAGTATTCAATCAAGGCATTCAGTATCCTAGTTTGTTCTCTCATGAAAGGACATAGGAAACACTTGAGCAAGCCACATTGCATTAACACCGCCACAACGTTAGGGTCTTCCCTAACTAGTGTGCTAATATCTTCGTGCTTTCGTTCCCTCCATTACACATACATCTTGTACATGAGAAAATTTTTAAAGGGTTAGGCCTTGCTTTTTATACCTTTTTGCACTCATGGGAGGGTCCACGTAGGCTATTGTGATGACAGTCACGTGTACACGCGCTCTGACATCAGACATAGCGAGTGTACATGTGGGATGTCATAGGAAAGCCTGCGTGGACCTAGGGATGACCTTTTAAAGGTCAATGCCCCCCCAAGAAACCAAATTAAATGCATAAATAAAGAATTAAAAAGAAAAAGGAGGTAGTTTATACTTACTTGGTCCAGACAGATGGTCGTTTCGTCCACTGTAGCTCCCGGAATCACCACTTTTATCAAAGGGGGTTTTTTGCTCCAGAGTCAATTTCCAAATCAACAATGGTGATAATGAGCTGTCAGCTTCTATTTATAGACCTTTTGGCCCTTTTTTGTCACTTTTTTGGCCCCCCTTATCATTTTCTCTAAATTGAAAACCATTTAGAAGTGATTCAGGAGTTTCTATGGAAAGTTACATTCAAGTATCAAGACATTTTTTGGAGTTTTGGGTCACTTTTGACGGTCTGTGGGGAAAAATCTCAGATAGCCAACTTGAGCATATAATTTAGGTTTCCACCCCTACTTTCTGTCTTTATCCCTTTTCCATAGGATCGATCCCACTAGGTTGCAACATGGAACCATCATTGTTTCTTTAGAAATGTCGCGATTTGGTGGTAGATCTTACCAGAACATGGATGCCCTAGGTAGATCCCAGTTGCATTATGGTGTTCATGCTGTCACTAATGACTGCAGACTCGGGAGTTCTTTTAGTTTTTCTTGATTACGAGTTTTGAGCCTCATTTGCATGACTCTTGATCACTCTTGACCTCACCAATGGGACTCCCAAAACATAATGGGTCTTCGTTTAAGACCTTTTCAGACCCTCTAAACATGAAAAGATTGTCGAGTGATCTTGTGGCATTTCATGCTCATTAAACTAAAATTTGAAGTCACGTCTATCCGGCGGTAGTTTACCCCCTTTTTTCTAGACTGTCAACTGTACGAACAAAGGTATACTCTAAGGAACTTCAGTTCTCTAGAAGAGTACTCTTAGGTATAATTTTAACCCTTTTTTGGGCCTGAGGGACAAAATTTATAAAAAAGGAACCCCCACGGAGTCCATAGCTAAGCTCTTTTCAGACTCCCTAAAATTGAAAAGATCGTCAAGTGACCTTATTCTTTCACACTCGTTAAAATGGTCCAGGAGAACATTCCTGATGGAGTCCATAGTTAAGCTTTTTTCAGCCTCCTTAAAAATGAAAAAATTGCCGAGTGATCTTGTATTTATCACACTCATTAAAATGGTTTTGAATAGATGTCTTGTCTGTGCTAGTTTACCCCTCTTTCGAACCAACTATAATACCTTCGAAAAAGGTACCCCATCGGAGTCTCCTTTTACGTTGTTTCAGACTCTCTAAATATGAAAAACCGTCGAGCTTACCTTCTCTGGGATCGTAAAACTTACATCGAAGGACGTTACCATTGTGTGTATTATTAATCACATTTGCATACCTGTGTCTCTGGTCTAATGCCGGCTCCATGTTGCTCTCAACTAAACCATCTGAAGCATGCCTTATACGCAAGCCCTGTAGCACTTTGCCTCTGTTCCCTAACACCTTTGGCCCTAGAAGGGATTTCTCCCAAGTGTCCTTACTTTGAACATCAGTCTTGTCCTTGCACCTCAAACTTGTATGTTTGCAACACTCATTCCTCCTTTATAATGTAACATTCTTTTGTTCTTTTTTCAAAATTATTGAAAAAGGAAAAAATATCAAATATACCCCAAAAAGAGGAAGGGAAAAGTATTTTCTTTGTATCGGCAACACAATGAGTCACCCTTAGATAAAGCACACTTGTCCATTTATTTTTCAAACACTGGGATTTAATATGACCTTAGGAATATGTTCCCACTACATTGAGCCGTGTCCTCCTCCATTTGGTTATTCTTCCAAACATATGGAGAGTTTGCGTTGCCTCCTGCTTCGTAAACTTATGTTAATGCCATGTTGCCTGACACAAAGACCTATCAGCCCTCGGGACCGAGATCCACTCACAGGATCGTTCTATATTCCCTTGAGCCAGATCATCTCTTTCGATTCCTTGTGGGAATCTCAATTTTATTGATCCATAGGTCCTTTTCACAACTCGCAACTTCGCAAGGTCGTGAGTCGTGACTTCCGACTCTTCCTTCTCAAATCCACGATACCCGATATTGTGAAACGGTTATGGCCCTTTTTTTCCGTCAGCACCCTCCTTGCACGACCACCGGCTAGGATAAGCGCTAGCACTTCTCGCCTCTCACACATTCACAAGTTCAAAGGTCCAACCCTGGCACCTTTCTTTCCCGAACCCCCAAGAGGCAATGTTGATTTTTCTCCTCTCATTCTCGCTACTCCCGACTTCGCGAGTCGAAGGATCAAACTTTCATTCTCCTATCTCCCGAGTCCCTGAAATGTGAGAGGTCAACGGGGTGTTGACTCCTCCAAATGTGTGACGTGTGTCCGCCGGTCTACTTCCCAGGCCCACTTCGTGGTTCTGTCACGTGTCCCTCGTGATGGCTCTCGACACTTTGCAACTTCGCGACTTGTCCCTCGTGTTGGCTCTCGGTACTTCATGACTTTGCGACTTCTGATGTCGAAAATAACTCACTTCGACCTATGAACCCTCAAGATGCCAAATATGATGGGGTTCTTGATCCAATGGTCCTCCCATGACCTGGATTCGACGAAAATTCACGCTCCTTGCGATTTCGCCTCTCACGACTTGGAGCACTCAATCTTTTGGCTCTCACCTGGTGAACCTCCGAGTTTGTGAGATCCTTCGATCTCTACCACCTGTCCTCCTCCTAATAGATGGTTGTGATTCTCTCACGGCTTCGCAACTTCGGAACTTTCAAGACAAGAGTCTCGACCTCTTACCCTCCAATATGCCGAAATGGTGAAATTTTAACACGTCTTCTACACGGTCCCATGATGGAACTTCCGGCCTTTTTTTGGAATTTTGGACTTCGCGACTTCACGAAACTAGATGTTGTTCTCTCCGATCTCGGACTAAGGAAACCCCGAGATGGTGAACAAAGGTTTGACCTCCGTGTTGGCGAGCACACCACTTGTCCAATCTCGTATGGACAGTCCTGATTCACTTTGCGACTTCGCCACTCGTGAAGTCGAAGGGCTTCCTCTTCCGAAACCCGATGTATGAATCCCTGATAGAGAGGATCTCGTGACACATGTCCTTATTCTAATGGATGGTTCAGATTCTTTCACAGTTTTTGAATCCCGAACTCCCGAATGCCGAAATGTCGATACGACTCCTTCGGGACTTTGCTTCGACTGCTCTTATGCATGAGGTCTAATCCTCATGCATACTCTCAACAAATCTAATGGTTGTCGGTGATTTTGAATGAGATCCAATGACTCAGAATCTCTTCGGCTCTTGCGCTCCTCCTGTTGCTCCCTGGACGCGAAATCTTATCCAACGGCTTAGAATTTCTCGGTTGATCCGACGGTAGCTATGGCTCCTCCTGAGCTTTGGCGCTTTTCTTCTCAGACTTGGAAGAATTTGAAATTCTCGAAGGCTGTGACCTTCGTTCCTTTTCCTCTGCGAGATCTGTGACTTGAGTTCTCACCTTTGCATATAAAATCGTTGTCCCTCCTGAGATTCTCTCCTCGAATCCTCAAAAGGATTCTTCGGCTTTTACGCTTCTTGCAAAACCTCTGTGCACACAAGGTGTTATTCGTCCTCATATTTCCTGTAGCTTCGACCTCCAAGGAAACTCGTCCTTTTTCCTTTCTCCCTTCGATGGAGAATTTAGAGGCCCTCCTGTCTATCCTTCTACTCAAACAACTTATTTTTTAGTACTCAGGGTGTTCGAAAACCTTACGAAGATCCTTCCCTGGATTCTTCTTCAATTTCTGAACTCAAAGAGTTCCTTTGTCCGCTCCCTTACACCTGCTCAATGCCCACCTGGTAGAGCTTTACATAACTCCTCATAGATTCTGTCTTCAACTGTGTTTCTCCACAACCTTGACTCCTGAGGTGTTCAAAAACCTCAAAGGTCTTCCTCTGAGCTATCGATTTCAGCTACTATGCCCTGTTGGCACATCTTTGACTGATTCCGCAGAGTTCATAAGTGCTTTAGTGCATTGGCTATCAGAACCCGCAGTGTTCTATCACACCCTCCTAGTGTGAAGCCTCAAAGAACTATCAAGCCTGAAAATCAAACAACTCTCTGCAAATGTCCAGCATACATGTACAACATAAAGAATAGATAAAGACATTCACATAACACAAACAATATGCAGGAAAAACTGCTCTGGTTTATATTAATCAAAATGTCTCTTTACAAAGGTTTTCTGAGCGCGGACTATAAAAAGGTCTCGGCTCCTTTTCTTCTACTCTCTCCTTGCAGACTCTCTCCCATGAGATACAATTATCATTCCCGATATTTTACATGAGGGGGCTCTTTGATCTCTTCCCTCCAATCTACCTACCCTATTCAATGGCATTGAATGGGTTGTCTAGTCCGCAAATCGGATCTAGATCTCAGCCTTCAAAACATTAAAGGCCTATCTACTCTACTCTTGTGAAAAGCACGGCTTCATGGCTCACCAGCCTAAGACATAAATTACATTCAAATCCAAAATTGAAGATGAGGGTTGCGCCTCTCTTCAGCCTTGAATGCACGCGCTGATGTGGCTGGCTGGCTGACTGGCTGACGTGGAGAGATGTTGCTGCATAATACTCCTTAACTACAAAATTCATGAGCTCCTTCTCATGAGCTTCCCATCTCAGCTGTTGAAATCCTTCTGGGTCCCAAACAAATTTTTGGAGCTGTTGATTTGCTTTATCTCCCTGCTGCTGCTTCTGCGCTGCTGCTACTTCTTTCCTTCTACTCAGCTTCAATGTTCTGACAGTTTCTGCTGACCCTAACATCAGCTCCTTGATCCCCTCAATCACTTCATCCAGCTGCCCCAGTGGCTGGCCCTGTTCATGCAGTCTCTCTAGCTTCAAAAATTTTATGCAATTGGGTAGATCACTGTGATCTCCCATGCCATCTTTATCTGCTTCCAACTTGACCTGTTGGATGTGCATGCCCTGCACTATCACCCTTCTCTCCAGGGCTTCAATCTGTTCATATAGATCAGCCAAACTAATGTTGTCTGCTTCTTCTCCTTCTTCTTCTGCAAACTCCCATGTTGCAGTCCTTTCAGCCACCTGGCTAAAAGTGTTGAGCCACTCCTCAGAATGCTCATGTTCTTCTTTTTCTGCTTGGGTAGCTTCCCAAATCTGGTCCAATACTTCCTTCCTAACAGTCTCAGCTGGCTGTCATCCTCCTGTTGTTGTTGCTTCATCTACAATATAGACTTTAGCCTCCTCTGGGCTATGTGGTAGGAATATCTAAATTCCTCCAATCATCAGAAGATTCCTCAGATCTTCCTCTTCTGTCAGCTGCATATGCTGATCCAAATTCACCTTTGAGTTCATGAGACTCTCACATAGCCTCACCTGCTTATCCCTGCCCACCTGGAAATATGGGATTTCTTCGTTGCCCTCCTAGCAGACTATGAGATCAACTGATCCCATCTTTATCAGCACCTCGGGCTTCATTGAACTTACTTCTGAGTCCATGAGACTTTTAGATAGTCCCATCTCTGATCCCTTGCCCACCTGGCAAATTGAAAACTCTCTGCTACCCTCCTGGAAGTCCATGAGATCCCGCAGCGATCTCAATCCATTGCCCACCTGGAAATGTGAAATTCCCTGGATGTCCTTATGACAGTCTATAACATCCTCAGCTGATCTCAACTCTTTTCCCAGCTGGCAATTGGGAATTTCCTCTCTTCCCTCCTGAAAGTGCTTGAGGTATTCATCCGATCCCATTTCATCATCAACATCATTGGGATTTCTCCCAGTATCTAGCTCACATGTCTGAACCCTCTCTTCTGGTCTGTTGAGGTTTTCAGCATGCCTCAACCACCTTCTCAACAGCCTATGCTATCTTCTAGCCATCAAATCCTTGACTGGCCATTTTGCCTTCGGCTTCCCCATGGGCCATTCATACATGCATCTTGACCTTGCATTATGTTGCATCTCCAATGCAAGTTCATTCATCCTTGCATTCATCTCAGCGAGTTCTTCATCCCATTCATCTTCGCTCATCAGCTCTGGGTCTTTCCTTCCAGCACTCGTATGGTGTTTAGTAGCCATCTCGCTGTTTCTGTCTACCCTGCTGGAAAATATACTGCTTTCACTCTGAAACCCTGAGTGTTTCAGCTTCTCCTACAGTCGTTATGACTGTCTATGGACTATTGTCTACCTGCAAACAATCCTCTACAGAGTCCTCAGTACTCTGTCTCCTCTTGCGTTCTCCCTCTACTTGAAATATAAAAACAGAGTTCCCACTCTGATACCAACTGACGCAAAGACCTATCGGCCCTCAGGATCGAGATACGCTCATAGGATCATTCTGTATGCCCTTGAGTCGGATCGGCTCTTTTGATTCCTCGCGGGAATCTCAATTTTATTGATCCACGGGTCCTTTTCGCAACTCGCAACTTCGCGAGTTCGTGAGTCGTGAATTCTGACTCTTCCTTCTCAAATCCGCAATACCCGAGATCGCAAAATGGTTATGGCCCTTTTTTTCCATCAGTTCCCTCCTTGCGCAACCACTAGCTAGGCTAAGAACTAGAACTTCTCGCCTCTCGCGACTTCATGAGTTCAAAGGTCCAACCCTGGCACCTTTCTTTCCCAAACCCCCGAGAGGCGATGTTGACTTTTTTCCTCTCGTTCTCGCTACTTGCGACTTCATGAGTCGAAGGCTCGAAATTTCGTTCCCTTATCTCCCAAGTCCCTGAAACGTGAGAGGTCAACAGGCTGTTGACTCCTCCAAATGTGTGACGTATGTCCGCCGGTCTACTTCCCGGGCCCACTTCATGGTTCTGTCACGTGTCCCTTCTACTGGCTCTCGGCACTTCGCGACTTCGCGACTTCTAATGTCAAAAATAACTCTCTTCGACCTCCAAACCCCTGAGATGCCAAATATTATGGGGTTCCTGATCCAACGGTCCTTCCGTGACCTGTGTCCGACGCA
The DNA here is from genome assembly GCA_000966675.3 of Picea glauca. Taxonomy (NCBI): domain Eukaryota; kingdom Viridiplantae; phylum Streptophyta; class Pinopsida; order Pinales; family Pinaceae; genus Picea; species Picea glauca. The sequence goes on from JZKD02S0534105.1 coordinate 1,006,352, forward strand.
TATTCACGCTCCTCGCGATTTCGCCTCTCGCGACTTGGAGAACTCAATCTTTTGGCTCTCACCTGGAAAACCTCCGAGTTCGCAAGATCCTTCGATCTCTGCCACCTGTCCTCCTCCTAACAGATGGCTGTGATTATCTCACAACTTCACGAATTCAGAACTTTCGAGACAAGAGTCTCGACCTCTTACCCTCTGATACGCCGAAATGGTGAAATTTCGACACGTCTTCTACGCGGTCCCACGATGGAACTTCCTACCTTTTTTTGGAATTTCGGACTTCATGAATTTGCGAATCTAGATGCTGTGCTCTCGGATCTTTGACTAAAGAAACCCGGAGATGGTCAACAAAGGTTTGACCTCCATGTTGGCGAGAACGCCACCTGTCCACTCTCAGATGGATGGTCCTGATTCACTTCGCAATTTCGCCACTCGTGAAGTCGAAGGGCTTCCTCTTTCGAAACCCGATGTCTGAATCCCTGATATAGAGATCTCATGACACGTGTCCTTCTTCTAATGGATGGCTCAGATTCTTTCGCAGTTTCATGATTTCGGAGGTCGAGTGTCGGACTCTTGTCCTCTAAACTCCCGAACTCCCGAATGCCGAAATCCCGATATGACTCCTTCGAGACTTCGCTTTGGCTGCTCTTATGCATGAGGTCTAATCCTCGTGCATACTCTCGATATATCTAATGGATGTCGGTCATTCTGAATGAGATCCAACAACTCATAATTTCTTCAGCTCTTGCGCTCCTCTTGCTGCTCCCTAGACGCGAAATCTTATCCAACGGCTTAGAATTTCTCGGCTTATTCAATGACAGCTATGGCTCCTCCTGAGCTGTCACTTTTCTTCCTGGACTTGGAAGAATTTCAAATTCTCGAAGGTCGTGAACTTCATTCCTTTTCCTCTGTGATCTCTGTCACTTGAGTTCTCGCCTGTACATATAAAAACATTATCCCTCCTGAGATCCTCTCCTCGAATCCTCAAAAGGATTCTTTGGCTTCTGCGCTTCTTGCAGAACCTCTATGCACACAAGGTGTTATATGTCCTGAGGTTTCCTATAGCTTCGACCTCCAAGGAAACTCGTCCTTTTTCCTTTCTCCCTCCGATGGATAATTTAGAGGCCCTCCTGGCTATCCTTCTACTCAAACAACTTATTGTCGAGTACTCAGGGTGTTCGACAACCTTACGAAGATCCTTCCCTGGATTCTTCTTGTATTTTTGAACTCAAAGAGTTCCTTTGTGCACTCCCATACACCTTCTCAATGCCCACCTGACAGAGCTTTACAGAGCTCCTCAGATATTCTGTCTTCAACTATGTTTCTCCACAGCCTTGCTTCCTAAGGTGTTCAACAACCTCAAATGTCTTCTTCTGAGCTATCGTTTTCAGCTACTGTGCCCTCTTGGCACACCTTTGACTGACTCCACAGAGTTCAGAAGTGCTTCAGTGCACTGGCTATCAGAACCCACAGCGTTCTGTCACACCGTCCTAGTGTGAAGCCTCAAAGACCTCTCAAGCCTAAAAATCAAACAACTCTCTACAAATGTCTAGCATACATCTACAACATAAAGAACACACAAATACATTCACATAACACAAACAATATGCAAGAAAAACTGCTCTAGTTTATATTAATCAAAATGTCTCTTAACAAAGGTGTTCTGATCGCGGATTGTAACAAGGTATCGGCTCCTTTTCTTATGATCTCTCCTTGCAGACTCTCTCCCATGAGATACAATTATCATTCCTGATATTTTACATGAGGGGGCTCTTTCAGCTCTTCCCTCCAATCTACCAACCCTATTCAATGGCATTGAATGGGTTGTCTAGTCCACAAATCGGATCTAGATCTCAGCCTTATAAATATTAAAGGCCTATCTACTCTACGCCTGTGCAAAACACAGCTTCACGGCTCACTAGCCTAAGACATAAATTACATTCAAATAGAAAATTGAAGACGATGACTGCGCCTCTCTTCAGCCTTGAATGTATGCGCTGACGTGGCTGGCTGGCTGATTGGCTGACGTGGAGAGATGCTCCTGCATCATTGCCTCAGTCTCATCTTTTGTCATGCTATTATCCAAGGGGATTTTTCTAAGCCTGATTCGGCCCCTCTATAGTTTGTCTCTTTCCCTCATGCCCGACCATCATCAAAGTCCAATCAAGTCTTTGTTCTAAATCAATGAATCCTTCAGTCTAATCATTAAGATTCTCTAGTCCATAACCGACGAGCCATCAAAGACCTCTGGGTAGTGAAGTTGTACACTCATATTACACTCCTACCCAATTTTTGAAGATTTTGAAGTTGTTTCTCGAGCTCTGAAGACCTCATCTCCAACCATCAGGACTTATCAGCTTCTAGAAGATCGATACTCTACATGTATATCTTTTTGATTTCGAGATGTAGCTCCATTGTGTATTGCTCGTGGCTACACTTTATATAGTTATATGACATGGATATATAGTGTATTTGACTAGTAGCCATGATTTTATTTTATCCCAAGCATGGGTATGCCTGATTCGGTGAGACAATTATTATTTTGTAGATGGTACCTCCCGATTTTTGGTCCTTGGGCTCACTTGTTCGGAACATCGGTGAAGATTGTTAATGTATTTTGGCCATTAGATGCTCTTCTGACCTCACACATTAGGGGGCATCTGTTATAACCCTAATTTGCACCAAACATGCTTACCTGGCATCAATCCATCTCAGATTCCTTCTTTGCCAAAACACTGCTGAACAACTCTTCTTAAAAACCCCTTTTATAAAAACCCACATGCCCTACTACATCACTGCACACATGTACATGCTATCTGACCTAAGAAAACCCACATGTACCTAAAAAAGAATGGAAAAAGGAAAGTTGTTGATGGAACACATAGCTTTGGGTAAGTTAACTAAACCTTTTGGCCATGCATGGTTGGTCACTCGACCAAATACCTAGCTTCTTCTAGCCTATAAAATAAGGGTTAGGGGTCCCATTTGAAGGAGGAGAATCATAGTAAAGAAACTATACCTGATTAAGCATTCCTTTTGTCCCAACCTTTAGCCATCCTTATGAAAAGAGAAGTATAGAGAAAAGAAGTTGGAAGACAGTGGAAGAAGATCCCAGGACCAAGATCAAGGATCAATAGCTGACTTTATCATTGTAAGGTATCATTGTGAAGTTAATAAAAGAATTGCTTTTCTCGTCTCGCCATATGAGATTGTCATTATTTGAATATTGATTGTATGATTGATTAAATCTCTAACCCGTTAGTTAATATATCAAATGAATGTGGAGTTCTTTATTTGTCTTTAGTGAATGCAAGTCAGCATTGGGAGGAGAGTTGCAGTCAAAGAATGACCAAGCGCGAAAAGGAATCGACATCAAAAATGAAAAATAGGGTATGTCAACTTAATCTTTTGAGCCTTGTATTTACATATGAGTAATGGGGGTTTAGGAACGGGATGATGGTAAAAAGTAAGAGTCTTTAGGTCATTTATGCATGCATGATAAAACCCTTAGTGGTAGTTTGTAGGAGGGATTTCCCACCCACAACACTCTGATAAACAGACACAATGGTTCAAATGGTTACCCTTGGTAGAATGGTGGTATAACACTTCCTTTCATACTGCAACAAAAATGACACCATTTATGGCACTCTATGGATACCAC
>JZKD02S0534105.1:1010059-1126005 GCA_000966675.3 Picea glauca
GTTTTTAAGACTACAACCATACAAACAGATGTCCCTCAAGAAATCCAAGAAGGATAATAAATTATCACCAAAATACTATGGCCCTTATAAGGTGTTTCAAAAGATTGGTACTATGGCATACAAATTGGAGTTGCCTGTATCTTCACGAGTACACCCAATTTTCCATGTTTCATTCTTAAAGAAGTTTATAGGAAACAAGATCTGAATTCAAACTATATTTCCAGAACCTGACGAGGAAGGAAAAATCATATTGGATCCTGAAGCCGTCACTGACACAAGAATTCGCCAACTGAGGAATAGATCCATTTCAGAGTATCTTATTAAATGGAGGAAATTACTAGTTGAAGATTCCACTTGGGAAGATGAGGCTTTTACGCAAAAGCTTCCAGAGTTACTCAAGCGCTGCAGAAAACACTTGTCTTAAGGGGAGGGACATTTTAAGCCCTAATATTGGCTCATTACCCCTTAATTGGGGCATATTACATTAGTAATGTTATTTTATTTATGTCGAATTTATTCCATTAGTTGTAATTATACCTCCTAGTCTCTTATATATACCAAGGACACATTTTCATTTGGAATCATCTTGTACTTGAACATTTATGTGGGGTAAAAAGAGGTTGCCCCCTCGAAGAAGCTTATTATATGAAATTCTCTCTTTTTCAAGGCATTGAGTACTTATTCTGAGGTTTTTCTATGCTATATTGATATTTGGTTCTTAACAAAAGTCCAATAAAGTCTTTGTCTGAAATCAATGAAGTTCTCTGCCTGGTCACTCAGATCCTATTTTTTGTTCCTGACGAGCTATCAAAGACCTCTGGGTAGTGAATTCGTACACTCAAATTAAACTCCTACCCAAGTTTTGAAGATCTTGAAGTTGTTTCTCGAGCTCTGAAGGTCTCATCTCCAACCATCAGGCATCATTGGCTTCTTGAAGATGGATACTATACATGTATATCTTTGATTTTGAGATGTAGATCCACTGTGTATTGCTCATGGATACACTTTATATAGTTATATGACCTGGATATGTAGTTTATTTGATTGGAAGAAATGATTTATTTCAACCCAAGCATGGGTATGCCTGCCTCGGAGAGACAATTGTTATTTTTGCAGATGGGGCCTCCCAAACTCTGGTCCCGGGCTCACTCGCTTCATACATTGGTGAATATTTTGTAATGTATTTTGACCATCAGATTCTCTTATGACCTCACACATTAGGGTGCATCTGTTATAACCCTAGATTGCACCATACATGCATACCTGACATTTCACCCTCTTACTTGCTATTTTTTCCAAGCCATCACTGAGAAGCTCTTCTTAAAAACATTATTTTTGAAGATGTGTGTGCCCTGCACCATTACTACCTATGTACACATTCTTGTTGCACCATTAAATCTCATGATCTCATGTACGTACTCTAGCTGCACCATTACAACTTGTGTATACCCACAAAAGTTGCAAAAATTAAAAAGGTGCAAGGAATTTGTTGACATTACGGGCTATTGCATAGTTTCCCAACTAATCCACCACTTATAGCCCATCACCCAACCAAATAACCATCCTTTTTTCATATAAAAGGAGGTGTTTGGGTCTCATTCCAAATCCAAGAATAAGAACAATGAAACTTTGCTCATTTCACATCCCCTCCTTGCCCTAAGCACTTGCAGCCTTATTGAGAGAATTGCATCAACATTTCCCGTTTTTCCCTTTTTCCTCCATCATAAGCCCATTCCATTTCCCAAAGAGAAGGTTGGGAGGAGAAAGGTATGCGGAGGTGCACTTGGAGCTTGGTGAAGAGGATCCCAGACCAAGTTCATGGAGCAGCAACCGACCTTGTTGTAAATAAACATTGTGATATCAATAAAAGAAATACTTTTCCTATCCTGAAATATGATGTGTCAAATATCTACATTTGATTTATGTTTTATTCTAGCATCTAAACCATGATTTATATATGCAATGCATGTTTGTAGTTTCATGTTTATCTATTTGTGAATGGAGGTCAGCCTTGGGAGGAGGCATGCAGTCAATGGAGCTATCAAGCACGAGAGGATTGACACCAGGCACGAAGTAAAAGGTATAGATACCTGATCTCTCTTACTTTGTATTTCATGTATGAATCTGGGGTATGTTCAGGGTAGTTAGAAAAGTAGGATACTTTTAGACTGTTGTGATATGCCTACATGTTGAACCCTAGTGTAGTCCATAGGGGCGTTTTCCCACTATATCACTCTCGATCAAGTCCTTCTGCTTCAAAAATTACTTTAGGCTGTTTTGGTCGATCCTTACCACAAAGTGTCCTCCCACCAAGTATTGTTGAAATTTGTCCAATACATGCATAATGGACAACATCTCCTTATGATATATGGAGTAGAGCCTTTCTGGATCCCTTAACTTCATGCTCTCAAAAAATATAGGATGGTAGTTTTGCATTAGTACTGCTCTTTTTCCTTCTATGGACGCATCACACTCCAATACAAATGGATGAGAGAAATATGGAAGTGAAAATATTGGGGAAGTGTTCATGACCTTCTTCATTTTTTCAAATTCTTCATTTACTTCCTCTGTCCACCTGAATGCTCCCTTTTCGATGAGGTCCATTAGTAGTGCTCCAATTTGTGAAAAAACTTTCAAAAATTATCTATAATAGTTACATATCTCGAAGAATCCTCGCAGCTCTGTGATTCACCTAGTGGTAGGCCAATCTATGATTGCCTGGATATTTTTTTGATGCACCTTCACTCCCTCAACACCAATCACATGCCCCAAATATAGGATCTCTGTCAATCCAAATTCTCATTTTTCCTCCTTGGAAAAAAATGAATACTCCTCCATAATGGTGATAATCTCATCCATGTGCCCCAAATGTTCCCTCCAAGTCTTACTCTAGATCAAAATATCATCAAATAGAAATAATAGGAACCTTCTTAGTTGTTTGTTGAAGAAATGGTTCATACATGATTGGAAGGTAGCTAGTGCATTAGTCAACCCAAAGGGCATGACTACACACTCATAATGGCCATAGTGACATCTTAATGTTGTTTTATGGATGGACATCCTCCTCTCTCACACTAATCTTGTGGTACCTTGATCGAAGGTCAATCTTCAAAAAATATACTACCCCATGTAGCTCATATATCAGTTCGCCAATCCTCGGTATCATATACCTATTCTTAATAGTCTTCTTTTTTAGATCCATATAATCAATGCACGTTATCCATGTTCCATCCTTATTTTTCACCAATACTATTGAGAAAGTAAATGGATTAGATCTAGGTTAGACATATCCCATTTCCGACAGCTCTTGTTGTTGGCATATTCGACAGGAAGAGTGTGCTTGTCATTGATGGCAAGAAAAACAACGACGATGGAAAATAGAGATCAAAGCTCTGAAGGGAAAATGTTGTACAAAAGAGAATGAATATCAAAGGTGAGAAGGAAGAGCGCGTTGCATAAGTGTCATTGGGATCGATGGAAATTTTTAGAAGTCAACCAATCCACAGGAAAAGGTGAGAAGCCTCAATAGTCGTTTGATCAAGAAATTGACGGTGTTGATCAGCTCATATAACAGACGTCGATCATATGAGTGAGCATGGGCTTGAGGACCATTGGAGGGTTGTGACCGTTGGATTTGCAATCACCAAATCAATGGCAGGGATAGATTGCGGAGATTGAAAGGATAACTAAATATCGCACTAGTTCCAATCCTGCAATTAATTAGGACTGTCCGATCTTATAGCTTCGAAGATCGACGATTGTTGTTGACTCACCAACAACGCATGACTTCAAATTGAGGAGTTTGGGTGTCGAGTTAAATCACTCGCAAGTTGTGCTTCCGCAATCATCGTTGACCATTGATCTTCTTCGAGTGTCTTCATGACCGTTGGATCATTCTAAGTGGAAGGATAGGATAAGATAAAAGGGTTGAGAATTTGATTATCTGAATTATCGTCAGCCATCAGATCATTCTAAATGAAAGGACATGATAAGCCAGAAGAGACGCATTATAGAAAGATCAAGCCATCGATCCAAGATCCTGATCATTGAACAAGATTCACTTTGGATATAAAGATGCAAGGAGGTTATGCTTTGGAAAGATTGATATTTGAAATTCCCTAAATGCGAATTTTCATCAACCGTTGGATCATCCTAAGTGGAAGGACAAGATAAGATAAAAGAGTTGCATCACAAACAGATTGATCCATCAATCTAGGATCATGATCAATGAACAACATTCACTTCGGATATAAATATGCGAGGAGGCTACACTCTAGAAATGTTTAGATTTGAAAAACTCGAAGCCAGAAAATTTGAAATGAATAAGGACCATCGGATCTGGGTAAAATACGATAACCGTTAGATCAGGAATATCTACATCAGTAGACCATGTCAGCAAGGACATGTGGCATACCACGTCAGAAGACCACGTCAGAAGATCTATGTCAGCAGACAATGTTAGCAATGACATATGGAAAATCACATCAGAAGACCACGTTAGAAAGTACACATGGCATAATCATATGATGACATGTGTCAAGAGGAAACTGGCTCGTGCCATGTCAACATGTGATATCAATAAGTTATGTCACTCCAAAAGAATTACTTCAGGAGTTTCACCACTCTCAAATGAAAAAAGCTCCAAAGTCTAGAATTCCCAAGTCCCAAAGTGGACACAAGACGTTCGATCTGAAAGATCACTTTGGGAGAATTCTCATCCATCGATCTACTCTAGTGGAAGGATAGCGTAAATTGAAATCTCTGAAGCCCGTAGACCTGAAGGAGATATACACCATCGATCCATAGGAGGACACATGTCAACAGATTGTGTACTCTGGATTGGAACACTCTAGGAAAGTTGAGAGTCGAGACTCCCGAACCCCGAATACCAAAAGAGATTGTGACTATCGGATTCGAGAATATCACGTGTCGATATATTTTGAATTTCGGGTGGAAGCACTGCGGAGAAAGCGAAGTTTGAGAATCGAGACTCTTGAAGCCCAAAAGGAGAAATCGATCTCATCAGTTAGTTTGGAGGGCCACATGTCACTTGGTCATTAAGACTAAGGATCACGCATGGATGGAGGAAAGAATGCAAGAAAGGAAGATTGATCGAATCTGTTGATTGAAGGAATCTGTCAGAGACCGTGAGATCAATGATCATGCTTGATTGCAGGGCCAGAACATGCCCAGGCCTTAATTTTTCATAAGCGGACCACAATCAAAAGCACAGTATTGCCAAAGGAATACATGGAGCTCTGTAGTGAATTGCGAGGCGAAAAGTGGGTTTCCCTCAAACCGCCTATGGACGAGCCCGCAATCGCGTGGTCACATGAAGCTCATCACCCAAAGTCACATCGAAGAAAAAAGGGACCTAGCACTCTCTATACCAAGAATGTGAATCTCCTTTTGGATAGGCGTATGATCACAAATCGTGGTCATGTGAAAGGAAGGGGCTTAACCAGAAAATCTAGCGCCCACTGTGAAGTTTTCTCAGGAAGGGATGAGCGCATGAAGGTTCTCTCTATAACTGCCAGAACAGAGTGATTGTGTCTGCGAGAGAATTCAAAGTGCCTTATTGTTACACATTATTTTTGTCACCCTTATGACCGTTAATGATGTAAACCTATCCTTTGTCTTTAGAAGGATTAGTGGCTTGAATTCCTGAAGAAAGAAGGGAGAAGAACTTTTCCTGAGAGAAGAAGTTGTATTTTCTTTTGTAAAAACCCTATTAAAGAGGATTTCCACAGGCTGATCTATACAAAGGGTGTGGAAATTCCTAATTTACATCGGCTGTACTAAAGATAGGTTGTGGAGTTTCCACAGGTTGCACTATATATAGGGTGCGTAAATTCCTATACGTGGGAAAAATGAGCATCTTCTCAATGCTTCTAGAAGGAGAAGATTCTATGGTGAGGTGGCCTATGAACGGTTTGGATCTTACTTGATTTCATGATTTAGTGGGATCATCCTAACCTCCTCACCTTATCCTCTTCAACTTATATAAGGAGGGGAGCTCTCATGGAGAAGGTTAGATTGGCTTGTTACTGAGTTTGGTAGCTTGGAGTTTTTGGAGCTTGTATGTTGGCTTTGAGATTTTCTTTGTCAAGATAGATTGTGAGTAGCTATAACATCTATAGTCTCAGAATCCATGAATTAGAAGTGTGTGGGAAGTAAGGAATTGTTGGAAGGAACCTGACAACATCAAGGCATCTGGTTGTATCTTTCTTCCACATTATATAATACAGTGGCATGTTTCTTCCTCATAAAATCATTCTCATTTTATTACATGACTCTTTGATCACATGTATAAGCTTTCATTGAAGTATACTATTGTTTCTTTCACTTTGGTTGGTTTGGGATATTGCAGATCCAATATCACAAGAACACTGGAGCGGAGTGAGGACAACAAAGATATAAGGAAGTGATATTCATAGGTATGTCACTCATCCCTTGTTTGATAGTAAATTCTATTATTAGAGCTTAGAGAAAGCGCCATGTACTGTCTTGTTTTCTTCTAGATCTAGGTGGATCTAGGCAAATTGATTTGTGTCCACACTTAACAATTATTCCGATAACAAAATTGGACATTATTTTAGTCACTCTTATGACCGTTAATGATGTAAACATATCCTTTGTCTTTAGAAGGATCAGTGGCCTGAATTCCTGAAGAAAGAAGGGAGAAGAACTTTTCCTGAGAGAAGAAGTTGTATTTTCCTTTGTAAAAACCCTATTAAAGAGGATTTCCGCAACCTGATCTATACACAGGGTGTGGAAATGCCTGATTTCTACAGGTTGTACTAAAGCTAGGTTGCAGAGTTTCTGCAGGTTGCACTATAGATAGGGTGCAGTAAAAACAATCATCTTCTTGATGCTTCTAGAAGGAGAAGCTTCTATGATGAGGTGGCCTCCGAACGGTTTAGATCTTACTCGCTTTCATGATTTGGTGGGATCATCCTAACCTCCTCACCTTATCCTCTTCATCTTATAAAAGGAGAGGAGCTCTCATGGAAAAGGTTAGATTGTCTTGTTATTGAGTTTGGAAGCTTGGATTTTTTTCAGCTTGTATGTTGGCTTTAAGCTTTGCTTTGTCAAGATGGATTGTGAGTAGCTATAATATCTACAGTCTCAGAATTCGTGAATTAGAAGTGTGTGGGAAGCAAGGAACTGTTGGAAGGAACCTGACAACATCAAAGCATTTGGTTGTATCTTTCTTCCACATTATATAATACAGTGGCATGTTTCTTCCTCATAAAATCATTCTCATTTTATTACATGACTCCTTGATCACATGTATAAGCTTTCATTGAAGTATACTATTGTTTCTTTCACTTTGGTTGGTTTGTGTTATTGCAGATCCAATATCAAAAGAGCACTAGAGCGGAGTGAGAACACAATATATATAAGGAAGCAATATTCAAAAGTATATCATTCATCCCTTGTTTGATAGTAAATTCGATGATTAGAGATTAAAGAAAGCGACCTGTCATGTCTTGTTTTGTTCTAGATCTAGGTGGATCTAGGGGAATTGATTTGTGTCTGCACTTAACAATTAGCCCGATAACAAAATTGGCGACTCCATTGGGGAACATATTGTTTTCCTAGTTTGTCTTTCTTTATTTCCTTGATTTCTTGGGTTCTTTTTTTTGAATTTGTGGGGGATCCACCAAGCCTCTCTGGATCTGAAATTTCTTTTAGACTATTTCCCCGTTTTCCAATTTCCCTTTGTTTACAGGAATTTATGCACTATATCCCATAGGTAGCCTGCAAAAACCTTAGATCGCCGCACCTTGATTGTTTAGACCAGTGTGGGATCTCCACACCCTACCCATATCTATCCTGCAGAAACCTTAAATCGTTGCACTGTACCTTACTGCTGGGTTGCGACGTCTCCTGTAGAATTTTTTGGATTAAGTCTTTTTGTCTTTTGTCACCTAGTTTTGCTTTGATCACCTAGGATGAACTTTTGGAGCTTATATTTGACTGTTTACAGTCTTATTGACAGTTTTTTTTAGTTTCTTTTATCCATATTTGCTTTGTTTTCTTTTGAAAGATTTGGTCTCTTGCTTTGAGTGTCTTTCAGTTACAAAGCCTTGTTTTTTTCTAGAATTCTTTAGTGAAAAGAACACTTCTTTTTTCTAAATAAATTGTGTTAAAAGTTAAACTTAGTTTGGGTTGTTTTTCTTTTGAAGTGATTTGCTATTTATTTTAGCTATCTTTGAAACAAAAATATTATTTCTTTCTTTGCATTAGATCGGGGGCATCCTTTCATTTGAAGTAGTGAAATTGCATGATTTTTGGTCTTAAACTCTTGAGGATATTGATATTGATAAGTTTAATATATTTTCGGACATTGTGGATTTGGGAATTAAAATGTTTTCTCCTTCTCGTAACATAACTTTCATCAAAATTAAAATATTGCATCTTCATCTCTTTGCATAACTTTCGAGTCAGTGAAAACACCATATTGTCCATGCCATTTTCCTTTTGAGCAACAACAACCTTAAAAATAAAGAACTTATAAAAATTGATTAGACATTTTTATATTTTCTAGTAGAAAACCTACATTAGATTATTTGTAGGGATTTGGAATAGGTGTGAGAGATAAATTTCCAAATCTGCAAAAAAACATAGAATCTTGAGCTAGGGAGCGATAAATCCACTTATTACATTTTGTTCTGGGAAGCCCTTCTCACATGAGGGTCAAACCTGAGGTCGCATTTAGAGTGGCAGAGTTACTCACCCTTCTTTGTTGGTCTTGGCATAGAGATTGTGCATATTATGGGGGTCACTTGAAAGGTATACCCAAAATGATGAGTGGAAGCCTTTCGAGTTGATTTTGGGCTAGATACCCTGCCTTTGCACATGGATCAGACTATTGATTGTTTCCCCGGACATCACTGTAGTAATTGGTAACCTTAGTGGCCTATCTCTTTAGGGTCTTTACAAGAGGTGACTGTGGAGGGGCAAGTCTTCACGGTACCTAGAATTGACGTTGGCCAAACTCACTCGGGATCCTTGGAGGGTATACCCACAATTATGTGTGGGAGATTGCACCAGGGTGTAAGTCCGTTAAGTAGGTTGTCAACGTAACTTCTCCACCCACTATATCTTAGCCCCTTCTTACTTTGTTCCCGCGACGTTGGATTTCATCACCAACTAGTGTATTCATTGTAAGAAGGTTTGTTTGCTTATTTTCTTACTATATTTTTAGCGTGTGTTGTTTGTTTTCCCTAGCATACTTTAGGTTGGATCTTTATTTAATTGTGTCAGTTCCCAGAACGACCAATGAAAGAACCCCTGCCCCAAGTGAAACTTTTGTTTTTCCTTCTTACGAAAACATTGGTCCTCCCCACATTGCTACTTTGAGCCTTCGAGGTCTTATAATTGGATTACCAATATGGTTGTTTTCCACTCAGGTAATCTCGAATGCAGCTAGTACTTCGGCTGTAAGCACTTTCCCCCAAGAACATAAACGTCATGTTGATCCTTCGCCTTCTTCACCTTCTTCACTTGCAAGGTCTTCTTCCATTTCATCTTCTTTGTTGAGTGAAAGCTCTGAGGCTAGTAACCCGGTGGATAGGATGAAGAAGAAAAGGAATAATAATAAGAAGAAAAATAAACAAGGGTCCAAACTTCCAACCACTTTTAGACATGTTGGAAAGAAACCAGTTACTGTTAATCATTCTTGGAGTGTTGATGATGCCAAGATCACCCAAACACCTCGTAAGCCCAAGTACCCTTGTAGGATTTGTAAGGGTATCCATCTTATTAAAGATGTCTATCCAAGGTTATAGAAGCATGGTCTACGCATCCTCGCCAACCCATATCATCAGCCTCTGAACAACATGCTGATGACCTCCTGTCAACTAGTCACGATACAGTTGGGAAGAAAATAAGTAGAGTCAAGTTCCCATGTATGTTATGCAAAGGGATTCATTTAACTCACCTTTTCCCTTATATGGACGAAGCCTCAAAATTACTAGAAGACCTGACGGTTTCCCAACCTCAACCTCCGGCTGCTTATCGCAAGATTACTCCCGACCCACCTGTAACTTATGGAATGATCAATCTAGTCCCTTCATCTATCAGTTTGTTTGATCATGTAGTCAATATGGTCACGTCCTTGGTTGAACCATTTGACAAAGTGGTCGATCTGATCCCATCCTCGGTCAATCCCACTCTCTCGTTAGAGAGTGAAACCCAAACGGTCGATCCCTTTCCACCTGTTGACCCCATTCTCCCCTTGGATAATGAAAGTCAAGTAGTTGATTTGATGTCATTATCAGTCGATCCTACTCTCCCACTAGAGAGTAAATCTGATACTAACCATGTTTTTCGCGTTGATACAAAATCTACTGTGCCGGGGGGAATTCCTCCTTCTCCTGGTGAACCTCCTCCAAGTAATGAGGGCATCCTTTTTAATTGGGGTGTGCTAACTGGAACTCATCTTCCCTCTCACATTCCTTTCCAGATTACAGTACAGGTTTGTGGTCGTGAAGTTCCTCAGACGTTGATAGATGAAGGTGCGTCCGTTATTATTTTTTCCTCTATTGCTGGGAAATCTTTGGTTGTCCTCAGCTTGTGTCGGTTATGCATAATTTTTTATCTTTTAACAGAAGAACCAATCAACCTTCCTCAATTTCCTATAACTTTGGGTGGGAAAACTGTCTTTATTGATGTTATGGTAGTCCAAGACCCCTTGGATTTCTCTTTACTCCTTGGGTGGGATTATGTCTACGCTATGAAATCTATTGTGTCCACTCTTTTTCATGTGATATATTTCCCTCATGATGGAAGAATTGTGACTATAGATCAACTTTCACTCATCGGTCTTGTTTGGATTACCTACTTAAATGGTTATTATATGCATATGGTATCACCCCTTCCACAGGTCAATTATGTGGCATTGTCTCCCATGCCTTCAGCTACTGATGAAGATGAGCCTCTCATTGTAATATCAATCTCTTGTGACTTAGATATGGTAGTTGACATGATGATCTCTTCAGTAGGGCTATTGGAGCCTGACCTCCTTACCCCTATCTCAACCCTCGACATGTGTTCCTTCCAGAGTGTGTTTCTTTCGTCAAGTAAAGATCTCTTGGAGGCCATGATCGTGTTTTGTCCGTGGACATGGTGTCCTTCTAGAGCTTTGTCCTCTTGGAAGTCGTGATCAAGAAACCATCCTTGAGAATGATTTTCTGATTTCAATCTCATTAAAAAATGAAACAAAGGTTATGAGCATAGTTCCCATTTCTGTATCAAGCTCATTAAAAAATGAAACAGAGGTATGGGGATTGAACCTGGATTCTCGAGCATAGTTTTCTTCTCTGTGGCAAGTTCGTTAAAAAATGAAATAGTTTTTTCCCCCTCTCTATTTGAGTCAAGTCCTTCGTCTAGTATTTGAAGCTTCATTTCATCTGCCTATTTCATTGGACGAAACAAAGCTTGTGGGGCAATGCTGATTCAGCCTTTGGACTTCATGTTGAAGTTAAGTCACTAGATTCTTAAGATGGGGGCTAAGTACCAACCATCCCTGGAGTATGCGTTGGGAAGTTGCAAGCATACTTTTTACTTTGGTTCAAGATTGTGTAAAAATGAAACCACCTACCTCAAGCATAGTTTCCTTTGGTTTGAGCTTGTGTAAAAATGAAACCAGGACCAAGCATAGTTTTGTTTAGTTTTAAGCTTGTGTAAAAATAAAATCTATCCCAAGCATAGTTTTGTTTTTTTTTAAATCTTGTGAAAAAATGAAAACAATCTCGATATTAGACTTCGTTCTTTCTCGTGTTTGTATATCAATGAGAATGTAACCGAGTATACTTTTATCACTTTTTCAGACTCGTAAAGGTTATACAAAAAAGGTACCCCCTGGAGTTCCCTTTAAGCTCTTTTCAGACTCTCTAAACATGAAAATATTGTCGAGCATACTTGTTCTTTTCACGCTCGTAAAAGCATTTGAAGAAAACATCTATTGAGTGGTAGTTTATCTCTTTTTTGGTCTCTTCAGACTAACTTATGAAAAAAGAATTGAGAGATTTCTCTTTAAGTGATTTTCAGACTCTCTAAACATGAAAAACCCTAGAGTTTTCTTTCCTTGGATTCATTAAATGAACATTGAAATACCCATATGTGACCAAACCACTCCTTCTCAGGGTTCGTTAAACATACTTTGAGGGACTCATCTGAAGGATGAGCTTACATTTACAAGAATTTGTTATCCTCCTCAAGCTTGTGTAAAAATAAAGAGGTACTCGCCATAAATGGTGGGGGGAAAATTGGGAAATAAATGTATATAAACCTGTATTCTATGGAAGAGTCACTTTTGAACATGACGCCCTTTCACTTGCTTTGTGTCTAGGTTGGAAAATCCACTTGTCTCTTGATCATACCCCTTTACAAGATTACAATCTAGTGTGTGATTTCTGTTGTTGAGTCAGTTTTTCCAAGATAGTTGTCGTGTCATCAATATGTTCAAAGGAAAATTCAACCTAGAAAGCCTTCTATTGCATCGGCCATTTCTGTAGTACTTAAGCCTTCTATTGTGTCGACCATCCCTGAGTCAGTCCTGAATCACTTGTTACTCTGATCTACCTCAAATCTTGTTACCTGTTTCGTGTCATTAATGGGGGATACGTTAAGGCCCTCTTGTGATGAGTCTTTTCATGTCGACCTCACTCACTATCTAGGAATTAGACTTAGAAACTAATTGGTACCTTGGAACTTGCATGCCTCAATGGCAGGTTTCCTCGCTTTCGACAGTGGGTTTTCATTATTGACCCCTGATCGAGAGATTCCATCGAGTGTTGAACTTCATCTCATTAATTCGCACCCGTTGGATTGTACTAGTGTACCTTGGGATTCATTGACATTAATGATGATTTCACTCGCACTTGTTAATGGTATCCATTAATGACTGGTAATCAAGTGGTTTCTAACATGTTTGACTTCAACACATGTATTAACATGGTTAGATTCGTACTATAGAGTGGTGGAGATGAAGACCCTAGATCTTTTCTGATAGATTCAGGTTGTGTTGGAGTATATTCAGATTGTATTGTTGCATAAATCCACATAGTACGTCTCGTGTCTATGTTCAAATTTTAGTCTTTAACACATAGATCCACAGTGTATTTTTGGTGGCTATCTTCAGATTTGAGTCATATTGGCATGGATCCACAGTGTATGTTTGGTGGCCATAACCTGTCTTACTTGACATGGATATTTTCATGTCAGAATTTATGCTTTGAATCATTTGTATTATGAGTATCAGAATTCCTACCTCAATGATGATATATTATTGTACTGTATTTCCTTGTTTGTTGGCAGGTTCCAACTGACTGTTCCTTGTTCCCTACACACACTCAACAAATTATTTTTTCTATCACTCTGTTCTAACTTCATACTTTGGGGGGCTCTCTGTTACACATTATTTTCCTCACCCTTATGACTATTAATGATGTAAACCTATCCTTTTTATTTAGAAGGATCCATGGCCTGAATTCCTAAAGAAAGAAGGGAGAAGAACTTTTCCTAAGAGAAGAAGTTGTATTTTTCTTTGTAAAAACCCTATTAAAGAGGATTTCCATAGGATTCTCTATACACAGGGTGTGGAAATGCCTAATTTCTGCAGGCTATACTAAATCTAGGTAAAGGAGTTTCCGTAGGTTTCACTATAGATAGGGTGTGGAAATTCTTGTACGTGGGAAAAACGAGTGTCTTCTTGATGCTTCTAGAAGGAGAAGCTTCTATGGTGAGGTTTCCTTCTAATGGTTTGGATATTACTCACTTTCATGATTTAGTGGGATCACCCTAACCTCCTCACCTTATCCTCTTCAGCTTATAAAAGGAGAGGAAATCTCATGGAGAAGGTTAGATTGGATTGTTATTGATTTTGGTAGCTTGGAGTTTTTGGAGCTGGTATGTTGGCTTTGAGCTTTGATTTGTCAAGATAGATTGCGAGTAGCTATCAGATCTAAAGTCTCAGAATCCATGAATTAGAAGTTTGTGGGAAGCAAGGAACTGTTGGAGGGAACCTGACAACATCAAGGCATCTGGTTGTATCTTTATTCCACATTATATAATACAGTGGCATGTTTCTTCCTAATAAAATCATTCTCATTTTATTACATGACTCATTGATCACATGTATAAGCTTTCATTCAAGTATATTATTGTTGCTTTCAATTTGGTTGGTTTGTGTTATTGTAGATCCAATATCACAAGAGAACTGGAGCAGAGCGAGGACAACAAAGATATAAGGAAGTGATAATCAAAGGTATGTCATTCATCCCTCGTTTGATAGTAAATTCGATGATTAGAGATTAGAGAAAGCACCATGTCCTGTCTTGTTTTGTTCTAGATCTAGGTGGATCTAGGGGATTGATTTGTGTCTGCACTTAACAATTAGCCCGATAACACTCAGAGTGATCAACAGAGGAGATGAAGAGTCTCGAGGTAACTACCAATGGAATGAAGGCTCATCATTAAGACAATTGATTGTAACTACCAAAGAATGCAAAGAATCTCAGGATAACAACCACTGATGACGAACAGTCTCAGCATAACGACCACTAATGAAGAACATACTTAGCATAATCACCAGAGAGGACGAAGATTTGTGTGTATGATGTGGCAGATGACTTGGCATGATAAATATACGTAGAATAGAGAAGATATGGTTTCTTCTTTTGATAGTTATTCATGTGGGTAGAAGTAGGTCATGTGCAGGAGATGAAGCGCACAAAAGAGGCGTAGTGCATAGAATGGAAATGGTGCCTAGAGCATAAGAGGAAAAATAAAAAGATAGAACAGAGATGTATATCTGAGAGAGGAAGAGAAAGTTGAGGTGTGAATGCAGAGCCATAGCAGAAGAAAAAAGAGCATAAGAAGATGAGAGAAAGAAGACACTGATCCAGGCAGAGCAGAGTAGTGCAATAGAACAGTGATGAGACTAGTAAGCCATCGATAAATACTGTATCATTGTAATGTGTTTCAGTAAAAAATATTTATATTTCAAGGTGGTAGGGTGGTGTTAAGGAGGACTGTTGTCCTCAAAGTTTCAAGTGGGTGATTGAACACAGGGAGTTGTAGATTCCATTTGGTTGCAACCAGAAAACCCAAGGTGGCAGGGTGGTGCAAGGGAGAAACATTGTTCTCTATGACATGGGTTGGTTCTTTTTTGATTGGAGGTTGGTGCTTCCATCCCGTTGGTGTTGGAACACTCAGAGAGTTGGTGGTTCCCTCTAGTGGGTGCTAGAGAAACCAGAGATTCGGTGCTCTCAACAACTTGCAACTTGCAAAACAAAGGTGGTATCCTCACAATGAGTTGGTGCTCATAAGAATGATAATGTATAGAAAATAAAGATTACTTATCATATCAATAAGAAGAGGCTTTCTCCCTTTATGGGTTTCCTCAGGAATATCAGTCTCTGTGTGCTTCATGTGTGTGATTGATGTTGAATACTCTATTGATTACTTCCCTTCATTATTCTGATCATCATTGAGTGTTCTGTGATGAGTTTAAAATGTTTATAATTGTTTAAGCACAGTAACAACTGATTCACCCCCCCCCCTCTCAGTTGTCCAACACTTGTATGGATTTTTCTATTTTGTCCTTCAACTTATTTGGGTTCCTGTATGGTGTAGTAATCATTGGCTTGGACCCTTCCTCTAACTCAATGACATGCTTGAATCCTCGGTCTGGTGGTATTCCTACTGGTAGTAGACCGAATACCTTATCATGCTTACCCAATAACTCCTGTATATACGCATGGTAATGTTGACAATGTTGTGATGGATTATGCATTGTGACCAAACACTCTATTGCGCACACCACAACTCAGTGTCTAAAGAGAGCCTCCATGCATCTGTTGGATACAACCTTGGGTTCTTGAGATGGCATACCCCTCAGGATAACCCATTGACCTCTAGTGTCTATGAATTCCATCCTCATCTCTTGATAATTCATTTTGAAGTATCTGAGGTGTTGATAAATTGGGTTGGTTTTCATTGATGTCAACCCTTGAAGAAAATAAGATAAATAATTCTGGTAGCACAAAGGTTTAGCTAATGGAACCAAGTTTGTTTGATGGATAATGGTATGATATTTGGCATATTTAGAGGTAAGACTATTCTAGATGGATAGTATATGTCATACCATTTCCGGTGGTATGTGGAACCTCACATAACTCCTCACGGTTAGAGATTTATGGCCATGTGAAGTTGGAGAACCCTCATGAATCATCTAGAATCCCCAAAAGGTCAAAGTACTCAAAGTGTTTGCAAAAGAAATTATTTAAATAATAAAGTTAATGGAGAACTCCATAAAATAAGGAAAGTGGGATGCTACATGAAAGTATAAATAAGAGGCAAGGCTCTCTCATTTAATTACACTTGAACCTATTGAATATCATTGAATATCTATTTTGTGAAAGGTTATTTGGGCAAGTATTATTGATAGAGAAAAGTGCGGTAGGAAAAGTGCGGAAGAAAAAGTGTGACCAAAAAATCACGGCAGAAAAAGTGCAGCAGAAAAATCACGATAGAAAAATCGTGGAAGAAAAAGTCCGACAGAAAAATCGTGGCACAAAAATCATGGCACAAAAATCGCGACAGAAAAAGTGCGGCAAAAAAATCGCTATAGAAAGTGTGCGGCAGAAAAATCATGGTAGCAACATGGTTGGGGTCTATTTATGAGAGATATGGAACATCTTGTTTGAGGTATGTTTTGTGATCTAGGGTTTAGCTCTTGAGATGGTATTGGATGTTCAGTATTGCTGCATATATCAAATTTGTTGAGGGATATAGTTGGTATTTTGTTTTTGGTATTTGGCATATGGGTATTGGTATTTTGGTTGTGATGTGTTGGTGAAGTTGTTGGTTCAGCTTGAGGCTACATAAAAGTGAGGTTGTGGAACATGGTTTGATGTAAGGGTTTATGGTATTTGGTTTATGGATATAGTGATTCATTGTTAGATATCTTTTGATGGTTATATTGGTGTATGTCTTTGGTATATGGTTGAGGTACATGTTGGGTACATGGTTGAGACAAGTAGTTGATGAGTTGGCACATACATGAGGTGTATAGTTAATGCGTTAGCACATACATTAGGTGTATAGTTGATGATGTTGATACATGTTGATGAGTTAGGGTTGATGCAGGGTTGATGCATGGTACATGTTGGTTCAGGTTATTGGTACAGGTTGTTTGGTGCAGGTTGACTAGTACAGGTTGTTATAGGTTATTGGTACAGGTTGACAGTGGCATGTTGACATTGGCAGTGGTTAATTCAGTGACAACGACAAGTTGTCTACATTTGGAATTTATATTTCAGGTCAGTTGGACGGGGCAAGGATAGGTGGTTGTAGACACCTTCCAGTTGTAGTCGGAGAACTTAGGGGGTTGTAGCCTCCTTCTGGTTGTATCCAGAGAATTGGGGAGTTGGAGCTTCCCTCAGGTTGTAGCTTGAGAAACTAGGAGGTTGGATCCTCCTTCCAGTTGCAGCTAGAAAACAAAGGAAGTTGGTGCTTCCAATGAATGTAATTCTTCAAGACATATAAGAGAAAGCATTCTGTGGTTTTCTACCACTTTGGGTTTCCACGTAAAAACACTGGTGTACTGTGTATGTGTATGATTTCTCATTTGTTCATTGTTTATTTACTCTGAAATTATTGGTTGATAATGATACACTGATATAACACTTGCATTATATGGTTAGAAAGGATTAAAATTCTCTATTACTGATTCACCCTCCCCGCGTCCCCCCCTCCTCAGTAATCCAACAATTGGTATCAGAGTTGGTTCCTTCAGGAAACAGTTTAACCACTGGAAGGAGATCATGGATTCTTCTGAGAAAGGAGTATCAATTTTTGATGGTCAAAATGGTTTTAAGTATGATATGTGGAGTAGAAGGATGAAAGTATTTTTACAGGCACACAAACATTATATTTGGCTATCAGTTGTTACAGGATACGATAGTTCAAAAAGGGAAAAGACTGTATCCAAGAAGGAATTGAAGAAGAATAGAAAAATAGAAATGGATTTCATCTAGGAAGGATTACCTAATCCGGTAAGACAAAATATTGGTAAATGTTCATCAGCCAAAGAAATTTTGGATAAGTTACATGACATATATTCTTCACCCATTGCAAATTCAAAAAATGTTAAAGAAGATGCAAATACAAATCAAGAAGAATTATGTTCAACATGTCAAACAGATTCAAAAGATGAAGAGTACATAATCACCAGAGAATTGATTAGTGTTTTAGATGAACTAAGAGAAGAAAACAATTCACTCAAGAAAGAATTGATGAAACAAAAGGAAAGTGTTCAAATTTTTTAAGAAGCCCAACAGGTCATCGGAAACTTAAGAACTCATCTAGAAGAAGCCAGAAAGATCGAAGAAAATCTTGAATATCAAAAGCAATATTTGGAAGCCAACATAGAAGCACAGAAGGAAGAAGCAGAAATGAGAGAGAAGATATTGACATATCATCTTAAGGAAGGAACTAATGATCTAAGCCAACTTGAGGCAGAGTTTGGTGAAGAGGAGACAGGACTTGAAGAAGTAATAATTACATTAAAAATTTAGCTTGAAGAAGCAAAAAGAATCGAAGAATTCATGAAGTCTCAGATAATGAAGAAAGAATAAGAGGTTGAGAAGCTTGAATAAGAAGTTGTCACATTGAGAAGTAAAATTGTCAATATCAACAAGAACGTTGAAGAGACAGAAACATCCACATCAGTTATAGAGAAGAAACATCCACAAAGATGCAGAAGTTGAGACTAGAAGAAGCATCCGTTCACCAGAACAAACACACCTAGCACTCTCATCTACAATTGAACGAAAAATATTTGAAGAGGCCAACAAGGATGAATTTTGGAATAAGGACATGGATGAAGAATTGGATCAAATAGAGAAGAATGACACTTGGGAATTAGTTCTGTTAGCACTGAAAGTCACACTTTGACTGCTAAAGTGTAAGCTCAACACCCATCAGAATGTAAAAGATAATTTTGGTTTTGAATAGGTGGATCAACAAGATGGATAAAGGAAGGGAGAAGGAAACAAACTACAAATCAGTAGGCTACACCAATGGGCAATGGAGTCACAAACATTCTACTCATCGAAGGCACTAAAGTTGATCAACAAAAAACAAGATTATATGATGATAGGTGGAAGAATGAAGAAGCAAAACATAAGATAGAATGTTCACTAAACAAAGATTCTCTCAATTTAATGAATCAACAAATACTTAAATATAAACGATGACTGATGGGAAAAATACAGTAGATCCTCTGCCGCTTAGGGATCCATAAATCATTGACAGCCTTTGATCCTCAAATCTGCAATATATTCAAATAAGAAGATATATAAACAAAATAATTACAATCTGAAATCACATCTCTCATGACTCTCCAATATCAGTAATTCTTACAATCCTAAAATTCCCACAAGCTTACAAATGAACACATAGAGAAAAATTGCCTCCTCCCAGTCTCTCTAGCCTCTCTTGGCTCATGAATCCCCCATCTCCAAGAGCTCTCTCCTTCCTTAAATAGAAAATAGAATCCAAATAAACTTAGGAGGTCGAATCCCATCTCCTCAATTGGATTCTAATCCTTGTAGATAGGTGGAAACAATGAAAGAGACAAAAATCCAACAAACTGCTAATTTTTCAGGAATTTGATGGAAGTCATTAATAAATTGTTTCCACCTCATTGCATAAAGACTTTGATGGAGATAAAACTTAGGTGCAGGTGTCCCTTGACATCTAACTGATCCTTGAAAATCCATTCGAATCCTCCTTGATAGGTGGCAACCTCCGAACAAGGCGAATATCAAAACCGTGATCACTACAAGAAATTTCGTAGCGCCACTGTAAAACAATTATGCACATTCGGTAGTGCCACTTCTATGTCTAATATATATCAAGCCATAACGCATTTTGAAAAAATGAGAGAGGTTTTTGTTATTTGGTATGTTATGAACAAAAACCTCCTTATGTTTTCTAAAATACTTATTCATTTGTTCATAATACAAGTTCTAAGCTAGTCACTCAAAACTGGCAGAAGCGTCCTTGCAAAATAACTCTACACAATTTGGTCTCTGTCAAAATTTCGGTAGCGCCCGCCTATGTGTTTGTGTGAAATTTGGTAGAGCCATCATAATTCAAAACTACATTACTTCAATGTTGACAGATTTGGTAACATCTGACATGAAATTTTTTTTAGTAACAACCTATGGAATTCATAGCACCATCATTACACTGCTTAACAGATTTGGTAGCATTTTAGGTAGTAAAATGGTATACCATGCTATATATACAATTACGCAGTTCCATGGCACTATGGAATGTATGTGCTCTTATTTATGATGAGACTAATCAAGAACCTTGAATTGATAGGTTAGAATCTTGTGTATGCTTGTAGAGGTTATTTAGTTTCTTATGGAGAGGTAAGCCTCTTCTGTCTGTAAATTCTTGTGCTAACATAGGCTCCATGTGGGATAGAGTCCTCCCTGTGAGGATCTAATAACTCTTGTAGTTTTAGTTTCTTATACATTGGCTTCTCCCAACCTTTAACCTCTACAATCTTGTTTGATCTGTGACCTTCAACTAAAACTAAATGCAAATGAAAATTGAAATTGACAAAAATGATGAAAACGATGCTTGTCCAACAAGCTTATTGCACACACCTACTCTAATTATTGGGAAAATGAAGAATTCAAGTTACATGAAACAACCAATGAAGCCATTTCATCATTTTTTCAACTGTTTGAAGCTTTTAAATGTGCTTCCTTAAGCACCGGAAATGATTCCTACTTGAAGGCACGTCAAAGAAGCATTTGGAAATACACTTTCCATTGAAGAAATCAGTGAGCCTAGGCTCACTTACTGCTTGCAGACAAGATGCAAATGGATCCTGAAAAACATCATCAATACTTTCCCCTACGACATTGCTTTGTGTAAAAATGAAAATTATTGCATTAGTTCCTTCCTCTACTGTGCTTGGTTGTTACATTGCTTGTTGATTTTATGATTCATTCTCAATGCATATGGCCTTGGTCCACTCCTGGTCATGAGGTGTATTAGGAAAAATGCTTAGTGATACTTGTATTTCTTTAATTTCATCCTCTCTCATCTACTCACATGGCATTTGATCTTGGCTACTTGATGAAACTAAGCTTGTGTATTCAAGAGGAATAGGGGGTTGATAGGGCAGTTCATCATAATTAGAAGTGCTTGGGAAACTACATTCTTCTGTATTATCTTTTGATTGTGAGGGATAGTCATCATAGCCTGGCTTATGGTCCCAATTTCTCATTTTTTCACCTTCTAAACTTAGATTATCATATTTTTCTTCTTTTTCAGCAACAAAAATATGACATGAGGGTTGAAACAAGCTATTATTTCTTTGATGGGAAGCGTACTTCTTTGATATAAGTTCTTCAACAGACTGTTCATGGAAATAATCTTCATAATCATCATACAAAGGTGAATCAATTACCATTTGACTATTAATGGCTGAGGGGATTAGTACAATAGCTGGGACAACTTGTTGCTCAGGGAAAACATCCTTATAGTAATCAAAAATTGACAAATCATCACACACTAGTTCATTAACAATAGGAGGGATTACAACAACAACTGGTAAGCTATGAATTCGGTCATGACAAGCTACAACACTATCGTCATGATGAAATAACTCTGAACCTAAGATGACCTATTGACTTAAAGAATCAAGAAAATGAGGAGAAAAGGAAATGATGGATTGTCCATATTGATCTTTCCCTTGGGGACCTAGATTTTGACATGAATGATACATTTGTTCATCAAATTTAGGAAAAGCACTATAAATTTCATCATCTAAGTCTTTCTCTCTACAATCATCCCCTTCATCATCACTATTATAGGAATCACTTGTTGAATCCTGAATATATGATGCATACCCCTCACAACAAATCTCAAAAAGTCTTTCAGCTGGATAAATTATCTTGCAATGAGAATAAAAAAATCATGAAAGTCCTTCAAAGAGGAAATAATAGAAGTAGGGAGTGTTCTATACCATTTCCTCGCATAGCCTTCCAATGAATACATGAACATTTTCATCAATATATCTTCATGATGGATGTCAAGATGATGCATCAAAGCATGAAATTCATGAACATGCTCAACAGGGCTGCCATTCTCACCTTCATAAAATCTAGGCAAGAGATCTTTCCATTCATCAATTTGAGGAATAGGATGTGGATAACCATCTATGGCTGAGAAATTGAGTGGGGAAAACCTCCTGGCTAGGATAGCCTTCATAGCCATTTAATTTGTCTCATTCCAGTGGAGTCACCAACAGATTCTAAACAATGGAGTCTCCATAGTGAATGTGCAATCTTGAAGGTGTCCAACTTTAGTCACCATCTAAAGCTGGAGTTGTGCAGTGTCGTTCTTCCCAGGGAGATTTTCAATATTCTCAAATTCGTCCCCAACAATGGCGCCAAAAATGTTAGCATTGAAAGTCACACTTTGACTGCTAAAGTGTAATCTCAGGACCCATCAGAATGTAAAAGATAATTTTGGTTTTGAATAGGTAGATCAACAAGATGGAGAAATAAAGGGAGAGGGCAACAAACTGCAAATCAGTAGGCTACACCAATGGGCATTGGAGTCAAAAACATTCTACTCATTGAAGGCACTGAAGTTGCTCAACAGAAAACAAGATTATATGTTGATAGGTGGAAGAATGAAGAACGGAAACATAAGATAGAATGTTCACTAAACATAGATACTCTCAATTTAGTGATTCAACAAATACTTGAATATAAACAATGACTGATGGGAAAAATACAGTAGATCCTCTGTTGCTTAGCGATCCATAAATCATTGGCATCCTTTGGTCCTCAAATATGCAATATATTCAAATAAGAAGATATATAAACAAAATAATTACAATCTAAAATCACATCTCTTATGAGTCTCCAATAGGAGTAATGCTTACAATCCTAAAATTACCACAGGCTTACAAATGAATACACACAGAAAAATTCCCTGCTCCTACTCTCTCTAGCCTCTCTTGGCTCATGAATCCCTCTTCTCCAAGTGCTCTCTCCTTCCTTAAATAGAAAATAGAATCCAAATAACCTTAGGAGGTCGAATCCCATCTCCTCCATTATATTCTAATCCTTGGAGATAGGTGGAAAGAATCAAAGAGACAAAACTCCAACAAACTACCAATTTTCAGGAATTTGTTGGAAGTCATTAATAAATTGTTTCCACCTCATTGCATGAGGCCCTTAATGGAGCTAAAACTTATTTGCAAGTGTCCCTTGACATTTAATCCATCCTTGAGAATCCATTTGAATCCTCCTTGATAGGTGGCAACCTCCCAACATGGTGAATATCAAAATTGTGACTGCTATAGGAAATTTCGTAGCGTCGTTGTAAAACAATTATGCACATTCGGTAGCACCAATTATATGTCTAATATATCTCAAACCATAACACATTTTGAAACACTGAGAGAGGTTTTTGTCATTTGGTATGTTATGAACAAAAACCTTCTTCAGTTTTCAAAAATACCTTCTCATTTGTTCATAATCCAAGTTTTAAGTTAGTCACTCAAAACTAGTAGAATCATCCTTGCAAAATAACTCTGCACAATTTGGTCTTTGTCAAAATTTCGGTAGTGCCCGCCTATGTGTCTGCATGAAATTTGGTAGCTCCATCATAAGTCACAGCTACATGACTTGAACTTTGACAGATTTGGTAACATCTGACATGAAAATGGATTTGGTAACAACCTATGGAATTCATAGCACCATCATTACACTGCTTAACAAATTTGGTAGCATTTTAGGTAGTAAAATGACAGACAATGCTATATAGACAATTACGTAGCACCACGACACTATGGAATTTATGTGCTCTTTTGTACGATGAGACTAATCAAGAACCTTGAGTTGATATGTTAGAAGCATGTATATGCATGTAGAGGTTATTTAGTTGCTTATGGAGAGGCAAGCCTCTTTTAGCTGCAAATTCTTGTGCTAACAGGTTCCAAGACCAAAGATAAAGAATGTGATTGGCACAAAGTGGGTATTCAGAAATAAATTGAATGAATATTGACAGGTTACAAGGAAAAAAGCTAGATTGTTATGTAAAGGATACACACAAGTTGAAGGAATTGAATTTGAGGAGACATTTGCTCCAGTTGCCAGAATGGAATCAATATGATTGCTCCTAGCTTATGCATGATCCAAGAATATTAAAGTGTATCAGATGGATGTGAAATCATCTTTTCTGAATGGGGAACTTGAATAATAAGTCTACATTGAACAACTAGAAAGATTTTAGTTGTTAGAGAATGTAGATTATGTGTGTAAATTGAAGAAGGCCTTGTATGGTCTAAAACAGGCTCCTAGAGCACGATACTCTAGACTGGATAAATACCTACAATAGGCAGGGTTCAGAAAAGGAAGTGTAGACAACAACCTCTACATTAAGAAATATTCAAAGGATATGCAAAATGAATTTGAAATGTCATTACTTGGCTAACTATCCTTCTTTCTGGGTCTTTAGATACATCAAAGCAACCAAGGAATTTTTATTTCTCAAACTAGCTATATCAGAGAAATGATAAAGAGGTTCAGAATGGAAGATTGCAAACCAGTTACCACTCCTATGAAAACCAGTTGTAAGTTGAGAAAAGATGATGATTCAAAGTTTACAGACCAAAGGAAATACAAGCCAATGATTGGTAGCTTAGTATATGTGACAACATCCAGACCAGATGTAATGCAGTAAGTTGGACAGGCGACACGATTTCAGGTAGCACCAAAGGAATCACATGTATTAGTAGTGAATAAGATTTTCAGATATCTCAAAGGAAAAAGAGAGTTTGTATTATGGTATCCAAAAAGAAAGGATCTATCACTTATTGCCTACATAGATGTAGATTGTGTAGGTTGCATTGATGACTGACGAAGCACCAATGGAGCAACGTTCTACTTGGGTGAGTGTTTAGTATCATGGTTAATCAAGAAACAATCATCAATATCCTTATCTACAACCGAGGCAAAGTATATTGTAGCAACACCATGTTGTACACAGGTTCTATGGATGAAAAAAACTCTAGCAGATATACAGGTTGAGTATGATAAGCCCATTCCAATCTATTGTGATAATACAAGTGACATCAGTATCTCAAAGAACCCGATAATCCACTCCAAGACGAAGCACATTCCAATAAAGTATCACTTTCTACGGGAATAAGCTACAGAGAATAACATCAGAGTTGAATATGTGGGCACAAAAGAACAATTGGTAGACATCTTTACAAAACCACTTCCAAGGGAAGCCTTTGAGTATATTCTCCAAAGACTCGGAGTAATTTCTACTCCAAAATGAATGCTTTTGAATGCTTATCTTATATGTCTTAGATTTACACGAGGAAGTACCATAAAGAGGACAGTTCAGGTCGGGAGATCAGTTTTAGGAAGAGTTCAGTTAGGCGGAGTATCCCCAACGACAGTTATGTTAGGGGGAGCATCCCCTGATGGAAAGATACCTTTTCCATTGATTAAAAAGGGGGAGATATTTATCAGATGTAGAACATAGAGGCATGGTTCTAGGGGGAGCATGAGTGATATGACTTTAGTATTACATTACATGACTTCAGTATTGCATCAGAGTGTTTCCATCAATGCCAAAGGGGGAGATTGTTGATAAATTGGGTTGGTTGTCATTGATGTCAACCTTTGAACAAAGTCCGGTAGAGAATTTTTGTAGCACAAAGGTTTGGGTAATGGACCCAAGTTTGTTTGATGTATAATTCTATGAGTTTTGATATATTTGCAGGTAAGACTATTCTAGATTGATAGTACATGTCATGCCATTTCCAGTGGTATGTGGAACGTCACATAACTCCTCACGGTTAGAGAGTTATGGCCATGTGAAGTTGGAGAACCCTCATGAGTCATCTAGAAGCACCAAAAGGTCAAAGTAGTCAAAGTGTTTGCAAAAGAAATTATTTAAATAATAAAGTTAATGGAGAACTCCCTAAAATAAGGAAAGTGGGATGTTACATGAAAGTATAAATAAGAGGAAAGTCTCTCTCATTTAATTACACTTGAACCTATTGAATATCATTGAATATATATATTGTGAAAGGTTATTTGGGCAAGTATTATTGATAGAGAAAAGTACGGAAGGAAAAGTGCAGTAGGAAAAGTGCAGAAGAAAAAGTGTGGCAGGAAAAGTGCGGTAGGAAAACTGTGGCAGAAAAAGTGCGGTAGAAAAATTGCAATAAAAAAATCGCAGTAGAAAAAGTGCAGCAGAAAAATCGTGGCAGAAAAATCGCGGTAGAAAAAGTGCGATAGAAAAATCACAGCAGAAAAAGTGCAGCACAAAAGTCACGGCAGAAAAATCGTGGCAGAAAAAGTGCAGCACAAAAATTGCGGCAGAAAAAGTGCGGTAGAAAAATCATGGAAACAACATGGTTGGGGTCTATTTATGAGAGATATGACACATCTTGTTTGAGGTATGTTTTGTGAGCTACGGTTTATCTTTTGAGATGGTATTGGATGTTCAGTATTGCTACATATATCATATTTGTTGAGGGATACAGTTGGTATTTTTTTGTTGGTATTTGGCATCTGGGTATTGGTCTTTTGGTTGTGATGTGTTGCTGAAGTTTTTGGTTTATCTTGAGGCTACATAACAGTGAGGTTGTGGCACATGGTTTGATGTAAGGGTTTATGGTATTTGGTTTATGGATAGAGTGATGAATTGTTAGATAACTTTTGATGGTTATATTGGTGTATGTCTTTGGTATAGGGTTGAGGTACATGTTGGGTACATGGTTGAGACAAGTAGTTGATTATGTTGGCACATCTTGATGAGTTAAGGTTGATGCATGGTACATGTTGGTTCAGGTTATTGGTACAAGTTGTTTTGTGCAAGTTGATTGGTACAGGTTGACAATGACAGGTTGACATTGGCAGTGGTTGATTCAATGATAGTGACAGGTTATTTACATTTGTAACTTATATTTTAGGGTGGTTGGACGGGGCAAGGATAGTTGGTTGTAACCACCTTCCGGTTGTAGTTGGAGAACTTAGGGGGTTGTAGCCTCCTTCTGGTTGTAGCCATAGAATTAGGGAGTTGGAGCTTCCCTCAGGTTGTATCCTCAGAAACTAGGGGGTTGGAGCCTCCTTCCAGTTGCAACTGGAAAACAAAGGAATTTGGTGCTTCCAATGAATGTAATTCTTCAATACATATAAGAAAAATCATTCTGTGGTTTTCTCCCGCTTTGGTTTTCCACGTATAAAAACTATTGTGTTGTGTATGTGTATGATTCCTCATTTGTTCATTGTTTATTTACTCTGCAATTATTAGATTATAATGCTACACTAATATAACACTTGCATTATATGGTTAAAAATGATCAAATTGCTCTATTATTGATTCACCCCCCTCTTAGTAATCCAACACGAGGGAATATAACCATTGTACTCCTAATACCTCATTGGTGTTTGCTAGATCTACCACATAAAAATAATCAGTTAATGTATATTTTCCCAATGTCACATCCAATCCTCTAATCCTCTAGGTACAAGTCATGTTGTATCCATATTCCCTCAAATTCCTCGATGGGAATTTGTCTTCTGGTAACCAATGTTGCATCGATGAAACTGTGGGTGGCCCCTCCATAAATAAATGTTGTAACTCTATGTCCCTGCACAATGCCCCTAATTTAGAAGGTATAGTACGTACGGACTCCTGGAAATGTGGCTATAGTCACCTTATTGACCCCTTCTTACAATGAGACTTGTTCTATAATTTCAAGGTGTGGTGACTCACCATTATTTTTTCGTCATCTAGACTGTGAAGGTTCTCTTCCTCACCATCATATTCTTCATCGGATAATACTTCAATATAATGGACCTTTTCCTTTCCCATACATTGGTGACCAGGTTCCCATGGATCCTTGCAGCTACATCATAGTTTCTTTCTTATAATCTCTCTCTGAGTGTCTTCTTCCAACGAGTCTTTCCCTATCCATCTCTTCTAGGGAAACTTTGTCACCTGACCATTCTGAGGAATGAAGGGTTTTACTGGGGCCTTTATGGCCATTGTGTCTACCATATCCTAGGTTTTCCTGACGAAATATTGTAATGTGGGTGGCCTAAAATCCTTAACCCAACCCTTTAATGGTTCAACTAGCCCCTCTATAAATAGAATCACTAACCTTTGTTCTGAAATATTAGTTACCTTGACATTCATCCTCTAAAATTATGTGATAAATGCCTCTGGTGTGCCTGTCTATCTCAATTGTTTCAATTCCGTGAAATGAATTTTAGGTTCCTTCCTTTCGAACATGTCCATCACCCTCTAGGTGAATTCCATATATGATGCAATGTTAGCATGTCCAAAGGTGACCAACCCATGATGCCACCATTCATGCGCCTCCCCATTCAAATGTAAGGTGGCAATATTGATTTCTTTTGCCTTAGTCATTGGGTTGAGCTAGAGGAAAGTCTTCATCTTCTACACTCAAGTGCTAGTTGAGTTCTTAGTTGATCCATCAAAAGAAGGAATAGTTAACATGCCCACACTGTGCATAAGATCATACTTTTGTTGGTATTGTGTTGTTTTGTTCCACTCTCTTGGTTTGTTCCTATATTTAACATTGTGGTAGTCTTAGAAATAAAATGATGCCTAGAAATCCTCTACCATGGCTAGGTACTCTTTGTAATACCCCTAGGCCAAACCCAATTGTAAATGTAAATGAAAATGTACTTAAGCTGGTGAGTTCTTTGATATCATTTTTGTATGCACCTCTCATGGCATAGTGCACACATGTACTGTGCAGTAAAATGATGAAGTGTGCACATTCCGGGATACTGTGTGCTTCATCTTAAGTGTGCGCGATATTAAGGCCATGGATCCTTTGTGTATATGTTTTGTTTTATAGGCTAGTGAGCTAGTTATTATAAGCTAGGAGGCTTATGTTTGTATTAGGCCAAAGAGCCTAGATGCTAAAAGCCAGTGTGCCTATTTTTTATATGTCTCATCATTAATATAAAATACATCGTTACATGCAGACCGACCACGATGAAAGAGTATGAGGGACTAAATTCCACTAGTTAGGGAAAGGGAGGGCTAAAAGTTAAGGAAAAAGGGGCTAAGCTAGGGAGCTTAAGCCAAAAATGAATATTATACTACTATTTTTTAAACTATAAAGTATGGATAATTATTTTATCCTAAGTTGAAAAGATGGGGACAAGTGGGCCAAAGTAGCTCCCAACATGACAAGTGTCAAGTTGGGGACATGCATACATATTGGTTGGACTTAGTTCATTTCCCATCATTCTTTCCATAATTCCTTCCATCATGGAGCCATCATTTAGCCATACCATGATCTTGCACTCACACATTGAGCTATCCTATGTACCTTCATGTCACTGTAACTTATTATGTATCCATAACCATACCTGTTTTGTAGCTGGTTAGTGGAAAAGATGGACTGAAGAAGAGGTTTGTCAGGCCCGTGGGATATTGAAGAGGCGGGTTGTCAAGCCCTTAAGCAATTCCTCTCTCGGTGAGAGAATTGTTGGGAATTGATTTCCTGAAGTTGTTAAACTGCAACTACAGTGCTCTGAGACATCTTGTTTGGCCTGTTGCTGAAGCCCGAACAGGAAGTGGGGCAGCCAAAGGACTGTTGAGCAGAAAAGGGGCACACTTCCTGGGGTGGGGCAGGCATGTGGGGAATAAGGGACTGTAGGCTATTAGTTTGAGTTGGCACATGTGACAGAGTATTTCCTTTTGTCTATGAGCCATTAGCCTAGTTAGGAATCCCTTTACCCGGGTGGAGTTTAGTCCCAGCAAGGGGGTGATCCACTGCTGAGAGTGATGAGCAGTGTGGTCTAAGGCTGGGAGGCTCGTAGAAGGTCTGCACATAGTTGGTGACATTATTACCAAGATAAGTGTCATTGTCAATTGTGTGATAAATTTACATGTTGCATTATTATTTACTAGTTTATTTTTATGGGTTTATCCTATGTGTGGTTATAACTCTCTATATATTTATGGGTATTTCCTGTATATGATGCAAGTTTATGCTTACTGTTATTTCAATGTGAATCCATGCATTTATAGATGTATTTGTATGTTTATGTTTTATATGTATATTCTGCAAGAGTTCTGTGTGTATATATTTTAATTGCATGCAGTTCAAAAAAATTATGTGGCATAACTCAGTTGGATGTTAGGTATGTTACAATATGTTCCGCAAAGAGAGAGAGGAAAAAATAATTCTCTCGTGTATCGTGGCCCAGCCTAGGTGGTCGGGGACATTACACTCTTCATAACCCTTATGGAGGTCACCATCCTCTGTTGTTATGGAATATCTGTCTGTTGCTCCCTGACGAACTATAGTGATGATGGCCTGGGTATTTTACCACTACCCAACGATGAGTTTCTCTGCATTGGAATATGAGTGTTGCTATCCTCCATATGGGCCCTACTACCCTGTTGACTGCCCCTTGTTTGGTTCCCATTGTAGCCCCCTTGGACTTGAATGAGTTGTGCCAGGATTTGTGTTGTATGTTGTTGGATTGCAGTCATCTCTTGATGTCCTGCAACTATATATTCTAACAACTGTTGGACTTTGTCTTCACCTTGGTTCCCCAAGCTTCCTTCTGGTTCTGATTCTGATGGGATTTCTCCTGACTTCCTTTCTAGTTATTTGTTAGAGGGTTTTCCTCCACCTCGTTTCTTCCTCAGCATTATAGGCTGGCAAAATCACGAGCTCTGATACCACTGTAATATCCTTAATCCCAATTCTTATGTGAATGAGAAATCAAATTCTTACAATAACTTGCTCAATGAAGAATATTACCAAATATATAGAAAACACCCAACACACATAAATGGAGCAGAATAATATGGCATCTTATCATAAATGGGAACAAAAATACAAATATTTCTAAGGGACACAAACTATTGGATGCTAAGTAGCTACACAATTTGCTACGAACACACAATAAAACTTGGTATGATGCCAACAAAGAAACCAAGACTCTCTTAGCCTTCTACTGCTCTACTTTAGTATTGTAGATCACCCTCTGAACTTCACCCTAACCTCAAGGGCCCGACCTGCCGTCAAAACCCCACTACACGGGTACTCACGGGCCAGCTTCTAGGCGTCGTGCGGGTACTCGTTGGACGAGCCCTTCGCGACTCGTGGGTATGCCTCAAAAGACCCTAGTGTGAAACCCTTGGCACTCCGGCGAGACTGCTAGTTATCTCCTCCCAGATCGCTGCTGAAACTTCGTGTCCACTGGTATACTTCAAGATCTTTAGAAATTGCCACAACGAACCCAAGAAAGACTCCAAATGAACTCTCTTTGTCTAGCTAGGGTGACTATTGCACCACCAAAACTAAGTATACAATGGATGGGTTTTCCCAAAACCCCAACGAAAAAGCTAGCTACAAGAGCACTAAATAATATATCAAATCATAATGCCAAAAAGATAGACTACACCTTATATTTATTCTTCTTATTAGATTCTTGTAGTTCTTCCATCTTTGACCAAATCAAACCCTTACTTTATTAAAATATAGTTTGTTTATTCTATTTAATATCTCTTTAGGGTTTGATACCTTACTCCCCTTTTCCTTCTTGACTATAGCTTAAGGGAATCATGTAGGTTAATGAGTCATCAATTAAAGATGGACATTACACAAAATTGGAATTTGAAAATGGCTTTATAGTATATTAAAACTTATTTAAACGTATCTTTTAAATCAGACAAGGTTTAAACAATCCTTTAAACCTCATTTAATGTCCAAAATATTCATTGACTTTCAATTTGATCATCCCTATAAGCTTCATTGATTCGAAAAATCCTCGTTGATTTCAATTTTCTCCATTTCTTCTGTAAAGACTTCGGAATAATCTTGTCAGTGACATTGTGAATTATGCAAATACGATCCTTGTGTGGTAAAGCCAGTACTGTTTCATATCAGATCCATCCACCAACTTAATCAAATCCGTCTTTATCAACATCATCTTCATCCAATATTTCAAAAGATTAAAAATTTATTATAAAATCGTTGATACATTTACAGTTGAAGTAGATGATGTCTATAATTTTAATAATATCTTAAAAAGAAAATTTAAATCTGTAAATATTAAAAATATTTCATCTTAATAATATAAAACTCTAAAAATTACATAAATCCATAATATATCTATCTTAATTCTTGATGCTTTAAATAATTAGAGAATTACCTCTTTTCTTTTAATCTTTTTAAATGTATACTAAATTTAAGATTAAGGTAGATTTATGATAAAATATTAAAAAATAAAATTACTATTTGTATGACTTCTATTTATGAATACTTTACTGTTTGTATGACTTCTATTTATGAATACTTCACTATGTTAAACAAAACACTCCATCAAAATTAAATTTAAGAATTTGACATCGTTTAAAACTAACTGTATGCTTTAATACCATAATTAAAAATTCATAAACCCAACACAATGTAGAATCATTTTATTCAAAAACCCAACCCAATGTAGAATCATTTTATATTTGACCTGTTAAAAATTCAAACACCCAACACATTGTAGCTATTATTTTGCTCGGTACATTGGGATTTTCAAACATCTAAATATGAAGTCTTTCAGCAGAACAAGGAAAAATGAAAATTTTATTGATATCAATTGCAGGATGATCTACAATTCTAACACCCAAGAATTTCGAATTTCAATCCAAGTTTCATAAATTTCTTGTAACTATACATCATAGATAAAAACCCTGCTTGTTTGAGATTGATTGAAGATCTTCTATTGAATAAATCCAGTAATCGTCCAGACCGCATCTCTGGCTTTGAGGGTCCTCCCAACGCCTTCATATACTACAGAGAACGAAGTTATTTCACTCCGGGCAAGTTGCCTGGCAATGAGCTCATGAGGTGGGATCATATTCCTCTCACAATCCTCTCCTTCATCATCACTGCTATCATCGTCAACCAACCCATGACTTCTACTCCAGCAACTCTCATTCTTCTTTTCCTCCCATGACATCTGAGACCAGTCTGGGATATTCACAGGTGCAGAAGACTGGTACCTCATTCTCCCCTTATCACTCTCTTCAAAATATGATTCCTTTCTATGAATCTTTACTGATCTCCTGCTACTGTTATTATTTCCCTCCTTTCCCATCGATCTCCACACTGCAACACCATTACAACCATTTTCCTTAAAACGAACCTGCTCGGAGGTCTCTGCATCAATAGTTCCCCATATATCCTCCTCATTAAACTCTTCCATCCTCTCAGATTGAGACTGCTCGGAGGTCTCTGCATTAATACTTCCCCATATATCCTCCTCATTAAACTCTTCCATCCTCTCAGATTTCTCAATGCTTCTGGATTGTTGAAACCCAAAGAGTCTGTAAAAATGGTGATTCTCCATAGGCCTCCCCAGCATTGATTTTCTCCCTTCCACGACCACCCAAGAGCTTTCAGTAATGGTTTTCTTCAAAATCCCAATGATCCCACTCCTAAGATTCTATATCAGGCCGTTCAGATTGAGCCAATTCAGATGTTTTTAGCTCCACACACAGCTTTTTCACAAAAGTTCACCAAGATGGCATTGAACCAACTCCTGATCACTGCACATATCCCAATTCAGATCTTTTTAGCTCCACACACAGCTTTTTCACAAAATTTCACCAAGATGGCATTGACCCAACTCGATTTTCTCCCATCCACGACCACCCAAGAGCTTTCATTTATGGTTTTCTTCAAATCCCAATGATCCCTCTCCTAGGATTCTACATGAGGCCACTCAGATTGAGCCAATTCAGATCTTTTTAGCTCCACACACAGTTTTTTCACAAAATTTCACCAAGATGGCATTGACCCAACTCGATTTTTTCCCATCCACGACCACCCAAGAGCTTTCAGTAATGGTTTTCTTCAAAATCCTAATGATCCATCTCCTAGGATCCTATATGAGGCCACTCAGATTGAGCCAATTCAGATCTTTCTAGCTCCACGCACAGCTTTTTCACAAAATTTCACCAAGATGGCATTGACCCAACTCCTGATCACTGCACATAAGCGCACCCGAACGACTCAGATTGATATAATTTCAACACTGGCTAATCAATTACTCGCTGTTCAACACAAATAGCCTCTTCCTTTTTTTTTCCCGGAAAAAACAGTTTTATTGATATTCAAAATTGAATCAAAAGATACTTTCAAAATTACATATATGGTTATATCTTCTTCTTAGCAATCTAAGTTTATTCTACATCCTTTCAACATTCAATTACATACTGTCTTGCTAAAAACCCTAAAAATAGACTATACTATATATATTTGCTTATACATACTACTGTTCTATTTGGTTTGCTTACAATAATATTCAAAAAAATATACCCTTATTTTAAAAGATAAAGATTTTGCCTCTGCTCATATGAGAGTTCTTGTACATCTCTTCAAAGTGGAGTCACCCAAGCTATTCCTTGAAAACAAGTTTGGAAAATAAATCTGCCATGTTATTAAATTTACTATAAACATAAAAACTCTGAAAACATCTGAAAAGTGATTTTAAAACCTGAATCTTCTCCTTATAAGTACGACAGATCGTACAACTAATTGATTATTGTATTCAAAAAGTCAAGATTAACTATTGCCGATATTGTTTTTTTGGGGAGGTAAACCTAAAATCCTAAATCCATTTCATATGTAGAAATTCAAATCCCACCCATGGAAGTTGTCAAAACCAATATATGCGGATCCTCAAGGAAAACGCCAAACGCCACACCGAGGCATTGACAATGTATATTATTGGATTGTCTGTTAGATCCTTCTGTTTGTCACGATATTTATTCTTTTTTAATTTGTCGATTTTGATAATGTGGATAAAAGACACTCAAGTAGCTTGTATTTTTGGTAATCTTTTAATCTAAATTCAACTACAATTTTGACAAAAGATTATTTCAATATGAATCTACAAAAAATTTTAAAGTCCAAAAAATTTTTGAGACGAAACTTTGCTATAACTTGTTCAAAATGAAGCATTTGGGATCCCCTCTCGAACTCCGATCTGGATAAGTTTTGATCTTGATGAGTAAGTTAGACGTTTCATTGGTCTTGATGAGGGAAACAGACGTTTCATTGGGAAGTTTGAGATTTGCTGGACTAGTAGAAATTCTAAAATTTGGGACTTAGTCTATGAAGAGAATGCATATTTTGGACTATGTGCTGCAATTGTGAATAGAAAGAAATTCAGATGCGTACATGTATTCTTTATTGTAAAGGTAGGCATTGAAGAAAAAAAAACAACAGATAGAGACATTTAGATGTGTACATGTATTGTTTATTGTAAAGGTAGGCATTGACGTGGTAGGTTAAAGGTTTTAAAAAATGATGATTTTTTCGAAATTCTGTAAGAAAATGTTGGATTCGTTAATTTTAGTGATTATTTCAGTAAAATTTAATTTTAGTGATTATTTCAGTAAAATTGGAGTGTGTTGGGAGTTTTTAGTATGCTGAATCTATTTCTGCA
The DNA here is from genome assembly GCA_000966675.3 of Picea glauca. Taxonomy (NCBI): domain Eukaryota; kingdom Viridiplantae; phylum Streptophyta; class Pinopsida; order Pinales; family Pinaceae; genus Picea; species Picea glauca. The sequence continues at coordinate 1,045,648 of JZKD02S0534105.1, forward strand.
TTTAGAAATAGATTTTGAACAACAAAAAAATAGTGATTCGTGTAAATTTATATTACCAGATTCACACTAAAAAAACATTTCATAGAACAGCTAATCAACTCTAAGCAACTCATAGAGAAATCTTAGAGAAATCTGTATAAACCAACTATAATGACATGCAACAAATAGTTGACAGGACGAATCATCCACCTTGAAGTTGAAATCTCTGTAGTAAAAAAAAACTGTGTTTAACATATAAAGATGGGCATTGAAGAAAATGATACAACTCATAGAAAAAGATTTGTACGTCATCCACGTTCTTGAATTTGAAATCTCTGTAATAAAAAACAGCGGTGTTTAACATATAAAGGTGGGCATTGAAGAAAATGAAACAACTGATAGAGAAAGATGTGTACCGGACATGTAAGAAGTAGTTAACGAGAGGATTCATCCATCTTGAAGTTGAAATCTCTGCAATGACGTAATAAATAGCTGACGAGAGGATTCATTGACCTTCTTGAAGTTGAAATCTCTGTAGTAAAAAAAAGCTGTGTTTAACATATAAAGGTGGGCATTGAAGAAAATGAAACAACTCATAGAAAAAGATTTGTAAGTCATCCACGTTCTTGAAGTTGAAATCTTTGTAACTAGCACAGTCATTCAAAATGGTGGCTGATAAAGGGGCGGACAGAAAATGAAACGCACAACTAGAAAATAAAACGCATAGCTAGGAAATCACATTCATTGATTTGGGAGGACGACTAAAAATATGCCAGCATCTTCAATTGGTAGCCATCAGATTAGAATTTTAGATTAAAAGGCTATTAATTGTACTCATTATCAATAGGTGTAAGCCTTTCGACATAATAAAAAACAGCTGTGTTTAACATATAAAGATCGACATTGAGTGGGCCTAGTAGTTAATAACATGTGTTTCCTCTTAAAAGGTCACAGGTTCAAATCCAGAAGGGATAAAGTATCTACTCAATTTCTTATGCATTAAAATTTAAAACAATTAATCAAAGTAATCTTATATGAATATACAAATCTAATACACTTATAAATTTGTGGAAGTTTAATAAAAAATAAATAATCTTGAAATAAGATAAACATTAAAAAAAAAAATAATAATAACAAATTTACAACATCATAATATAAAATATGGATAATATTTATTCTAACATGTTTAGAATAAATTATTTGGTTTTCCCATTTTGATTTCGCGAGAGCATATATGATAATTCTAAGAATGGGCGTTTGAAAGGTGAGGTGACTGAGTATAGTAAACCACAATGAAGTTGACATGTGATAAAATTACAACGGATGGAAGCACGAGTAAGGAATTGCAAATGCAAGAGGATGGTGAAACACTACTTAGGCACATAACTAAAAAGTGTGCAACAACCAAAGTAGAAATAAATGGAGTATGATGACATCAATAAGAGCGTGATGAAGGGAAAGCATGTGCATGAGAAATAAATGGAGTATGATGACATCAATGAGAGCAACATGAAGGGAGAGCATATATATGCATGTAAGAAGGGTGATGAGAGCCCTATCTATTTGGGATTGAAATCTAAAATGCGTTTGAAACTAGTGTAGATCTATTTTAATTTTGGATTTATCATGGGTTGAGAGTCATCCAATTTTTTGAAATACAAATCCCTTGAAGTGAAAACTTGTTTTAGAGCTTAAAACTTGAGTAAAGGTTTGCACCTCAAGGGTTTAATCCCTCTCTACTCATGATAAATTGAGTTAAGATGGATCTATGTTGGTTTTTTATATATATGTCACATGTCAACTCCATGTTGAGCATGGAAGGAATTACCCTTATAGTGAAGAATGCACCATTCAAATGTTTTCTTAATTCTGAATCGATCATGGGCTGAGAGGCATCAAATCCATTGAAGTGCAAACTTTCCAAGAACAATATAGAAGAAACCCACACTTTATTATTATAGAAACCCTTAGGGAAGGGTTGTTTGCCCAAAGCTTTCTTCCTTGAGACTTAACTTTAATTAAAAGAATTATTAAAGTAAAGTGCTTTTATGAGTGAGTTGAATTTTATTTAAATAAATGCTTTAACTACAATTGGTGAATTAAATAATGGCCATCGAACTCAAGCGAGGTGAGAAGTAATCTCATCCGTCAATCACTTTGGAGATTAGGGATAGGTCATAACTCAAGATTATAAAATCAAGGCTAGGGTGAAGGATAAAGACCCTTGACACATTGATATATAGAGAGTTGGATCATGAAGGATTGTGATTTAAAGAGATCTTGGATAGGTGGAGAAAGACTTCCATCTAGAGATCAGGTCACATAGAATAGAGAACAAAGGAAGTCGCAAGTGGGTCATGTTGTCTGAAGTTACTGTATAGTCTTTAAGTGTGCGTATGTGGGTTTTAGTGGAGATAGACACATATACGTGGGTTTGTTCAAGGAAATGCGCGTACATCTTAGGAAACTTGAAAATATGAGATCGTACAACAGATCAAGAGTTTCTAGGGTTTGCAGGTATTGTTCGAAATTTTCTGTATTTTTTGTGGTCGATTTTCCAAGGTACTGGAGTCCTTGTAAGATTTCAAGTTATTTTAATGATAAGCTTAGTTGGTGGGAAGAATATTTTTGTGTCTTGTGCATGAGATTTTTGGTTTCTAGTATTGCTTCTGATATGTTTACCCAGGTGTCAGAGTAGGGATTTCAACATAGTATGATTTAGATTGGATCATTATATTATTTTTTATCTATCTCGATCCTTTCAGAGTGGAAAAAATTGGAGGATTAAGCTTGCAGGGCCATGTTAGTGGTAGGTCCAAGTTTCGAAAATTGGGGTCTGGAACCTTCCAGAGCTATTTTAAGGAATTACATGATTTTTTTGGATTTCTACTATACAAAACTTATGCACACCCCATTGACAACATTCTACACTCTCAAACCTTTCCAACGGTGTGGAGTGTGCGTGAATCAGAGTTCATATGAAAAATTTATGCCTCCCACAAGTTGACCGACCATGTTGACCAACATGGTACGAGAGGATTCCATGTCAACCCTCATTACTAACACATATGGGGCTATCCATGTATGCAATTTCAAAAAGATTCTAGAAGATACAAAACCCTATCACAATTGAGGGTTGAAGAAGTCAAAAAATGATCTGAAAATCCTTAGATGTAAAATTACTTCGTAAGTATACATAAACATCCGACCAGATTCAAAAATGAAGATCGTCTTTGAGTACTATTTGCAAATAACATGTGAATTTATTACTCATCCATAAACTTCAATAAAACTGATGAATAAATTGCATAAATAAGACGATGAAATGAAGTAAAGTAAGATCAATAAAAATTCAAATGACACATAAACAATTTGTTAACGGAGTTCACCCATCTTGCGCTACGTCTTTGGGTCCCTTTTCAATCAGTGAGACTGATATTTAATGCTCAAATGCCAAAACTACAATGAATGGACTTACAAATACAATTTTTTTGAAGACAGACTTCAATTTTGTTGCTCAATCATGTTGGCACGGAATTGATCAGACCAGGTTCCTTCTCAGGTTACCAACCAAAGGTACCATGTAGTCTAGAGCGCTGACATTTTTCATGTCGTCCGAAGAGAATAAGTCTCACCCGAAGCGCAACTAAGACAAAAGAATAGGGAAGGGAAAGGAGAATACTTAGGTGGGTTCCCGGAACCTTCAAGGTTCACCATGATCTTGCCCAAGATAGACTAACTATAGAACAAATTTGAACTCATGCATAATGGAACTAAAGATACTTAAGTTGTAAAAATCATTTGTAATCAGAGATACCATATTGATCTTCTCAAGCATAAAGAAGTACTGTAAAGATATAACTCATAAACATAAACATAAAATGACACATTATATTTCAAAATTTTGGGTCCTTCTTCATCTAGTATCATCAGAGATTATGGGATACAATCTCAGAGATACAAATTAATACTCGATTACAACATTCTGGCTCGAGACTCATGTCACAGATTTCTATCTACCCCTTTTCCCAAAACTGTATATAGATTACAATTACATAACCTTCTCTCAACTAAACCCAACAACAACATCCGATTAACAACAAAAAAAAACCAACCTATCAACAATAGCCAACCCTTTTACAATAATATTCATCTAATATATAGGTTGAGTGGTATCTTCTTGCTTTGGGCTCGCATGGTTTCTTGTTCTGTTGTAATTGCTTATTCTTTGTTGGTGTTGCGCTATCCCTTTCCGCAACCATTTTTTGTTTCTTTTACTTGGTCCACTGTCCATCTTATTTTGTATCTTGTGAAACTAACCAAAAATGGCACTGTAGTCCTTCTTGCGCAACTTCAAATCCAAAAATGAGTGGCCCAACATGCTCCAAACACAATCCTTGACTCACCCTCGATTCAAGTACTTGTCTCTTTCGCAGCTTCTAGGAGTAACTGTTGTTTTCCCTTATCCTCCTTCTCCTCTTCTGCTTGCACTTTCTCTTTCTCTACCTCTTCAAATGAAAGGCCCAACTCTAGTACCAACTCTAAGGACCGCTTCCTGACTTCCTAGAAACTCCCAATTTTATCCTGCCACTTCCTAGCAAGGAGTGAGGCTTCGTATACAAACTATTGGGTCGCATCTGATACATTATTTGGTATTGGATTCGACCAGAGAGTTCCATTCAGAGTATGTTGTAGCATCTACCTGATGCATTTTCATTTATAGTGTCTGAACGACAGGTCGAAATTTGTGCAGCTCCTTCTTGGCTACAAATTGTGCATGAAACAAAGTGTTTAGCTCATTATCCGTTTGTTGAATTTGGTCAAATTTCTCTTGTTGATCGAGTGGGTCCATGGTGATCACAACTTCTTCGTTGAGTAACTGGATTCTTGCACGCATGTCCTCTAAATCTTGGTTGCACCTTGCTATAATTCCCATCCAGTCACTGACTTCTCGAAATATCTTTGTGCACTCATTTGTTCGTTTGTGTAGTGTTTCTCGAGCATTGTTTCCTTCCAACACTATTTTATCCATCTTCTCCTGCAACTTTCGAGGTTGTTGTTCAACTTACTACCAACTTTGTTCCAATTGTACTTCTAGATGCTCTGCGTGAATGGCCAATTGTGACCATGCTCTTTGGATTAGCTTGATTTGATGCTCAGGTTCTCCTGTAGTACTGGATTGTGGCAGTTGGGGTGCTACCTTCCTTATTTTTGGCCAGGCTTCAGCAAGCCTCTCATGGACTTGTTCCAATTTCTCCTATGCCTGGATATTGGCAAATTCTTCCTGTGTTTTGCATGCTTGATAAAGGAGTGCTTCCTCCCTTGTGAAATTTGCAGTCCTTTTGGCCTTCTCGATGTTCAACTCCAGTTGATCAATTGAAGCCTCAATCATTCCAACTAGTTGCATTGCTGGCCACTATGGAAGGTCAGCGACAAAAGGGGTGGCATCCTTGGGTGGTTGGACCTATAGTGTAAGTCCATTGTCTGTTGAATTCTCTGAGGGAGTCTCCACCTCCTCCTCACTTGTAGATGGTTCTAGCGCAATCGTCAATTGCAACATTGATGGCAAGAGCATTAGAACTTATGTTTTGGTCAAGCAGAGTTGCAACAACTCTACACCCTGCTGGGGGTTTTGGAGGACTAGCTCCATCTATTCTTGTACCAATGTTGTTCTTTTTCCCGAGGTTGTCTCAAGTTCCTTCTAAACCTCAGGTACCTCTGTGTCTTTGTGGGCCTCAGCATCCGAGGTTGCGCTTCCAATAACACCCTCAACCTTGGCCATTGAGGAAGTGTGTTGGGGACTTCAAACTTGCAACTTTTGTATTGTTTGCATCTTCGTCAAAGACAGAGTGTCCTAAATGGGAACAAAGGGTATGATCTGCTAGTCTCGAGCTTCAGGGTTTGGTCCAGTCATTTACAACCTATGTTCGGGTACTTCTAGGTTTGGACTAGGAAATTCTAGTATCTTCTCAGGTATATATGGGGGATTGAGCTGCATGGGTTATGGATCACTAGTTTGGGATGGAATGTCGATTTTTGGAGGTGGAGACTGAGGTTGTGGTGGTGATGGAGGTTGCTCAGTGATGATGGTGGTGGATGGAGTGGTGTCTGGCTCAGGGCCATCCTGGATGTCTATAATATGGGTTTCTCTAGCCATTGATCGAGTGCGAGGAATGTTGGGTAAAATGGGTTGGCGGTTTAAAACCTTGCTCGGTGACATCCTCGTCTTGGTTTTCTTGGCCATTGGCTCTGTAATGAATGTGGTGCTAAGGATTTCTTTGACATCCTTACCTGTCAACATAGCTTGCTCCAACAGTTGCGGGAACATCGATAGTGTTCTCTTTTTGCACTCTAGTGGTTGTGTCTCTTCCTCATCGGAGTCCGTTTGTGCTGGGTATTATTTCTTCTGTACCTTCAGGCCTGAGCTTGGTCCTACCCCTTCTTCCTGACCCCTCTTCTTCATCATCTCCATAGGCATAATGTAATGCATCCCTGACTTGTGTGGGTTACGTTTGACTCCAGGCCATGACATAACCTCCTTGTCGAAAGTCTCCTCATCCAAATAGAATGACAACATGCGCAAGTGAAATTCCTCTCTATTTTCATACCTTGTCCACATAAGTGTATGGTGGTGGTTCATACTGAATGTTATGTTCTGTGTGTTGCAGTTGAGTAGTTCATGCGGAATGTGAAACCTATGTGTTGTGTCGATCAACCTATCGTACCACTTGGAGAATGCCATGTTATTGAAGGCGGTGTTATCCAAGTCCGACCTTGAGTGCCAAGGCTCAAACATTTTCACCAATATCTCTTTATTTGTTGGCAACAATGGTCTTCCTATGGGTGGCATCCACTTCAGCATTACAAATGCAAGAAACAAATAGTCGTAGGTGAAAGTACCACAATTCTCTTGGGATTTCTCGCGGGACAAAGGGATTTCCTCCAGTAAGTAGTTGCACCAGTTGAAGACAACTCCATTGGTGCAAAAATCTGCCACTGCTAGAGAATCAAGTGTACACTCTCCCTTGTAGTAGAACCTCATGACTTTACTAGCAATTATGTAGAAACCGGTCCTGACCGTCTCAGGTAGTATGGGGTCGATCTTGGCTATGCGCCCCCCCCCCCGCCCCCCCCTATGTGTATGAAACCTCTCATATAAGTTGGGCTCCCCCATATTCTTGCCATGCTTGTTGGGAACCTGGAAACCTTTTGACACATCCTCACCTTCAATGGATAATCTCATAAGTTAGTCAATTTCTTCTGCGTGGATTAGATATCTCCTATCCAACCACAAGCTTCTGTCATGTACCTTGCTTATCAGAGACTTGGTACACCTTGCAACTTCTTCAGTGGTGTCAAAAACTGGCAAATCCATGAGGTTCATGATGGTAGAGTTGAATAGATTGTTGAACTTGCGATTTGGAGCAAACTGCTTGCCTCCCAACTCGTCTAGTGAGACACTCCAAGAAAAATATATATTCATCTGAGGGAACAAGACTTGGTCTGTCATGTCGAGGTCAAGGAGCTTGAATTTCTTGACCTTCCCTTTGAGATCACCCACGATCTCGACCTGGGGGTCACATGGATCATCTGGTACTGCATCCTTTGAAACGACACTTCTTCTTCCTGTAGCTCTTGGCATGGTGAGTTTTAACTATCAACAAATTGCATAGGAGAAACAAGGATTGGGGATCATGACTATGGGTCAAGGGATTACACAGGCTTGCTCGCACTCCAGAGTTCGTAAATCTCTAAGTTACTTCTGTTAAATAATGCATCCTACACCGAACTCAGATAATCTTATACCCAGGCTTAGCTGGCAAGTCCTGTAATAACTTCTATTCATCATTAACCCTATAGACACAACTTGGATATGATTTTTCCAACGGGACTCGTTATCGGGGTAAATATCTCAGGTGATCTTGGCATTTACTGAGAAAGTTGGTCAAGGACATGGTTGATTCCATACCTTATCGTTTAACGGATGAGATTCCTAGCGCGAATACTGATGGCATCTTCACATATCGTGGCTTTATGGTTTAACATAATTGGGATGAGGTATTGTAGTAGTAATAAAGGTTGTGACTGGACTGGGTTTGTATGGCACATGGACTAGGATTGCGTCCGGATTCTCTCTCCCTCCAACCAAAAAGGGGTCCCTATCATATTTAATGATTGTCATTAATATCTTCGTGTCTCTTCTTATCCTGCACTACTGAGTAAGAATTTCTGCATCAAACAACACTTAGACAGAAAAAATTAACTACATGTCGTGGCACAACAATGCACTCTTCGATTTATTCACTGAGTTCATAGAAATTGAAAAAAAAACTCAAATATAACTAGTATACATGCTCCTTCGGACTAGAGAAACAATCCTTTAGCTCAATTTTGAAAAATATAGGGTTTCAGGTGAGCTCCATTCACCCATCGTTGCCGCAACATACCATCTAGTTGTGCAAGTATGACTGCTCTAGAAGGTTGTATCTCCGCAACTATAAATGGTCCCAACCAATGCATGAGAAACTTGTCTGGATGTTTCTGGTATCGAATGTCATAAAGTAGGACCTTGTCTCCTTACAAAAATACTTTGGTTTTAATGTGTCTATCATGCCAAGATTTCTACCTTGATTTCTCAACTGACTGATGAAAGTCTGCTAAAAACCTTGTCTCTTCAAGTTCTTGCAATTCCATGAGCCTCTATGCAATTGATTCATCCTCCAACATGTGTGTAATTTGTGCAATATACAAACTCAGAGTAATGAAGTCTATAGGTACCATAGCCTCTTTCCCATAAACTAGCTGAAACAGAGTGTACCTATGGATTTTCTTTGTGGTTGTCCTATAATCCCATAAATTTTTTTGGACTCTTTCATCTCAATCCTCCCTGTTTATGCAACAAACCTTCATTAATACTCTCTCCAAAATTTTGTTAAATGCCTCGACTGTTCCATTGGCTTGTGAATGGTAGGGAATACTTTTGTGATGTTGGATCAAGAACTCTATTGTAATATTTTCTATTGTACTACTGATAAAATGACCTCTCTGATCACTGGTTAGATTCCTAGGACATCCAAACTGAGTGATAATATTTTAAAAAATGAACCTATCAACAATCTCGATCAAACAATCTTGAACAATTACTGCCTCAACCCAACGTGTAAGGTAATCAGTTGCGGTAATAATATACCTAGCCTTTGAATGCCTAGCGATGGGGTTGATCATCCCAATGAAGTCAACTGACCATTTCTCAAATTCTTGTAGAGCTCGAACTGGCTGAAGAGGTAATTCATCTCGTCATGATGGCTTACCCACTCTTTGACAAACATCACAATATCTAGCATATGCCTTTACATCCTTGAAGAGTGTATCCCACCATAGTCCAGTTTGGAGGACTTTCTACGTAGTGGCCTTCCCTGCAACATGACCTCCTACATCTCCATTGTGGAACTCCCACAGTATGTCTTATCTTTCATGAACTAAGACACATCTCCTAAGGATACTATCTAGTCCCAACTTATACAATTGCTTGCAATCAATTTATAGTTGGATGCTCTAACCACAATATAACATTTTTGAGTTGTGGAGTATGTTTCTAGGCAGGCCCCTGTAATTAAGAAGACTGTTATGTCTTCCAGGTATTCTGGTATGGCCTCAATCTGAAACATCTCCACCTCTCGGAGCTAATCATCAACTACTCCACCATTTTATATTAACTCTAATCTAGACATGTGATCAGGCCCCACGTTACATCTTCCAAGTTTAATAATCACTTCAAATGAAAATTATTGAAATAATAACAACCATCGACAAATTCTTCCTTTCAAAATAGGTTTGTTAACTAGACATTTTAATGCAAAATTATCGGTAAAGAAAGTAAAATCATAACCTAACAAATAATTTCTAAACTTATGCAAAGCATAAATCATATCTAAACCCTCCCTTTTTGTGGTTGTATAGTTGCGCTCATACTTCGACAACTTCCTACTAGCAAAGTAGATAGGATGATCCATGGCTCCATCTCCAGGTTGTGTTAGGATGGCTCCCAAGGCAATACCTGATGCGTCTACATGCACATGAAATTTGTTTTCCAAGTTTGGAAATATCAGAATAGGTGTTGTGATGAGCTTCTCCTTTAGGATATCAAAAGATTTATCACACTCTAGGGTCCACTGGAACATTTCAAAATTATTTAGTAGATTTTCCAGAGGTGCAGTGATGTTTTCATATCTTCTCATAAACATGCGATAGTACCCTGTGTGCCCCATCGTGGAGCGCAATTGCTTAGCACTCGTAGGTGGTGGCATGTTCATAATAATCACAACTTTGGTTGGGTCTACCATTACTCCTTATCGGCATACTATGTGGCCTACAAAATTTCCATGTGATACACAGAAGATACACTTTTTGAGGTTCAACGATATCTACAATTCCCTACATCTGTAAAACATCAGACATAGTAGGTTGTATTCCATCCAATCATCCATATAGAATTCTATAAACTTGTGGATAAATTCTCGAAAATTTGTTATTACAATATGGGAAAAAAATGTAGGGGCGTTCTTTAGGCCAAATGGCATCATATTGTATGCAAATGACCCCATTATGTTATGAATGTGATCTTCTTTTTGTCTTCTTCAACAATCCTTACTTGGTCATACCCCGAAAATCTATCTAAGAATGAGTAATATTATTTCCCTGCACCCTGTTCTAGCACCTCATCAGTAAAAGGTGTTGGGAACGGGTCATTCACACAGAAAAAAATAAGGCTTATACAGTCTACACAGACCCTAATTTCCTCTATGCCTTTCTTGTTAGAATATAGAATATAGTGTGCTCATTTTACCATTGACGATACCCTCGTCACCCAACCATAGGCCGAAGCCACCCTCCGAGCACCTTAACCTTGACTGAGAATTACTCCGAAAGCAAACCCTAGGCTAGATAGCCAAACAAGGTGTAGTGCATCTTCCTCCAAGGATAATGCACCAACAATAGCTAATCAGATAGTCCAAACCCTAGCCAATAGATAGTCCAAGCTCATACTGAAAACTAGTTGTTGCTACAGCTGCACCTGCAGCCCTCCTCCACATGTGCGCACCAAACTAGGAACTAGAGTGCACACCAAACTGGGAACTACAATTCTAAGATGCTGTCAAATGAGAACTGGCGCCCTGTATTTATAGTGGTTCTGCTAGATTTTTTGGGGCTGAATTCTCCTTCTGGATATGTGTCTGTTCAGTATATTATTATTATTTCTGGCCAAATTCTTCTCTTGGAGGATAATAACCTAATATTAATTATCTTCTTGAGCCGACAAGACTTCTAGGGTTATTGGCCAACTCATTAGGGTTTTTCTCTTTCTTTTCGGAGTCTTCTATTCTTGTCAGGTTCACACATGGAGGTAAATACCTCCCGCAACTACCATAATATTAACTCTCCCTCCTAGCTAGGGAGGTATTGCAGGTAATGGTATTGAGAACAAAAATATACCATTTACCCGATAGCATCAATATACTCATCTAGACTATCTCATGACTAGATCATGAGCATCACCATCACCATCAGCTGCATCATCTCTCGAAACCATACTTCATTTGAGTAATTAGAAATGATGTTGGATAAGTCACTCACACCATAGAGTGATACAAGAGCCATTCTTATAATCTAGAGGAGTAAATGCTTTGAACCAATTTCCGTCTGGAAAATCTCTATTCATCATTCGTCTGGATGGTGATTATTTCCAATAAACTGTTGATAGTCTTCAAGGCAGTTAGAACAAAAATAGAACACAATTGTGTCTATCCATAGTAGTACATAACTACAATCCAGTGGTTCACTACCACACCAAGCAACACACAAGTACTTGATCAACAACGTATAGTTACGAACAGTGGAACATATCCACCACAATAGTCTTCATCTACTGTCATACAATCTTCATAACAAACATGTGATAGCAACCTACATAGAAACAATGTTATGATATATACTGAATTATTTGGGCCAATATTTCACTCACATCTGTGAGGTCTGAAAGAATATCTGCCTGACGAACAGTGGAACATATCCACCACAGTAGTCTATATCTATTGTCTTCATAACAAACATCTGATAGCAGCCTGCACAGAAACAATGTTATGATATAAATTGAATTATCTGGGCCAATATTTCACTCATGTCTGTGAGATATGAAAGAATATATGCCCTCGGAGTATAACAATGAGATATCTGGAATATTTTTCTCAAGCAAGGAAGAATAACTGTCATGTATTATGAACCTGGACCATTCCCCACCCTGGGCCATTCTTCCTACACTAATCAAAGTGCACCCTGGAGAGAATTTATAACCCTAAGGAATGTTGGGTCTAGACCATTCTCCACCCTGGGCCATTCCTCCTACACTAATCAAAGTGCACCCTGGAGAGAATGTATAAACCCTAAGGAATGATTGTTTGAACCATTTCCTCTATTAACCAAAAGAGGAAAAGATTGTCCTGCATCAACCTCCAAAAATGGACCATTCCTCATGTTAACCACAATGAGAAATTGTTGTCCGATGAGGCAGACCAGTCTTCTTGAGTAACCCTCAAGAACAGAGACTGCCCTAGACCACTCCCATGTTAACCAAAATGGGAAATATTTGTCTATGATACATCAACAATAAGACTACTTTCCATGTTAACCACAATGGAAAGTGACTGTCCATCAAAAGTCTCAATCCACTTTCTGAACATGAAATCATTTGTCCAAGATGGACTATTTTTCAATCTTTAAAGATGAATGTCTTCAATAATGTTTTCAGTGCTCCCTCCTAACTTGGACCGTCATTTATTCCTTTTCCAATAAGAAGGAAGTTGTTTCCATGAGCTCTAGATTGATTATGCAAACTCTTTAATCTTGGATAGAAGTTTTACCAAAATGTTTGCTTATCTGCTCATCTATGGAGATATGTATTGGAGAATCACTTTCTCCTTTCTGGAATTCATTATGGATAATGTAATGCTTGATTTCAAATGTAATTTAGTCTGGAACATTGTGAAGGCTTCATGTAGATCTTAACAATAGAGTATATCATAGTTGGAAAACTGGAACATATCTATGTGGCACTTCTTCTGTCATCATGAGATCTGATCTACTGAGTAGTCATCTTGATGTTATAGGAAATCTTCACCACACTTTTGTTGTGCAATAGAGGTTCTCCACCAAGTTATCTTCTTCTATATGCATACATGAGTCTCTTTATGGTATGCCTCAAGGTCTTCAGATTGCTCTTCATACGCTCTTTATTCAATTTCTCTAGAGAACATTCCTTGCATTCATATGATGTAGAACTCCAACTCATGGATGTTGCGGATGATATAATGACTCATGTAGTGATATGTCTGGTGTACTGGAACAAGTAATCATCATAGTCTTCTCCCTCCATCTGGGATAACCTCTGGCTCTAGATATCGCAATGATTTCACATAAGTCTTCCATACATTGTTCTTCATCATGACTTTCGGTTCTTCTGCTTGATTGCTTTTAGTGAGTTCATGTCAGGCTAGTAATCTTGTAGTTCTTGATATAATGACTGGTTGTTCTGGTTCCTCTTTGTTTCTTGGAATCCTCATGTTCTTGTTTAGCTCTTGGTTCCATGGAGTTTCTTATAGATTCCATGCCCTAGAGATTCCAATTCTTCCTTTCATCATAGGATCACAGATCTGGATGGACAATCAGGAATACTTTAAGCCTTCTCTTCAAAGAATTCTTCTTCTGCAGTTGAACTGAACAAGTACTATCTTTTGTGACTGCTACCATGGATATATAAACTTCATCATATTCAATGGGTCATAGGATTAGCTCCCTCCTAATCCTTTCTTCATGTAAGAGTGCATATCATCGGCTCCCTCCGTCTAACGGAATCCATACTTCCATCTGCATCCTTATTGTCTCCTGCAATATATAATTGTCTCTCTGGTCTAATAGATTCCACGCTTCCGTCTTGTTGTCTTTTATAAAATGTCATAAGTATTTTTCCAATTTCCTCTCGATTTTTGACTTCTTTCTATCTTTGCTTCTACTAAGTCTCTTCATGATTGATTCAGCTTAATGGCTTCCACATGATTTGTATCTCATCTTTTCATGTGTATTATCTAATGATATCCATTTCCATCTTGTTTTTTCTTCCATAGGTATAGTTCTTCTTGGAACACATTATCTTCCAAGAGATAGATATACAAGATATGTACAGAGATGATGCAAACAAGATATGTACAAGAAATAAGAGGAGTGTTGTTACCTTTTTACAAGAAGAAGTCTCTTCCATCCTGCTTAGTCTTATTTGTAGGTTCCTTTTCTTATGCAATCGATGCTTCGTGTTTTTCCTTCCTTTTCTTTAGCTCAGGACAATGATTCTTATAGTGACCATACTTTCTACAGTTGAAGCATTGTACTTCTGAAATGTCTTTCTCTTGATTTGGCTTCCTCCTCGACCAAAATTTCTTTTTGTTCCTGAAGTTCTTGAATCTTGTTGTGAAAGCTTGATCGTCGTACTTCTTTTGGGTTTTCTCTTTTGTATTGATCCTTGATTCTTCTTGAGCACAACAAGTCCAAAGTTCTTCAAATGTCGGATACTGCTTCCTTGTGTTCATGCTTGCGGAAAATGCATCCCATGCCTTGGGAAGACCATTGAGTACTATGTTCACCAATTCCTTCTCTGAAGTGATCTCTTCAATAGCTTGTAGTTGATATCTTAACTAGGAGATTCTTACAAAGTATGATGTTATGTTGTCATCATCATTCATCTTCATGTTGCGGAGCTCATTCTTCAGACTCATAACTTGTCCAATGCTTCTAACTGAGAAGAGATTTGTTAGGGCATCGTACATCTTCTTCGATGAGTCAAGATGGGAGATGTAGGGTATCAAGTGGTATTTTATGGAATCCACTATGATACTCATGGCATTGATGTCAACATATTTGAACTTCTCCATAGTTGCAACGTTCTGTGGTCCCTTCTCTTCTCCTTCTTCAAACTCTGGCTTCACGATCTTTCCTTTCACGATATCCAGTACTTTATTCTTGGCAAGGATGAGGTCAATCCTTGTCTTCCACGCTCTGAAGTTAGAGGCTCCATCTAACTTGTTCTCAAACTTTTATAGAGTTAGTCATGGCTGCTTGACTTGGTCAAACCCTAGATTTGACCAGAAATTCAAACTTCACGTCTTGGCTTACTGAGAGTATTAGGAGACGCGCTAGGCTAGGGTGCACTGATCCATCTGGAGATTAGGTCAATCTCTTCACTTAAGGTTCTTCAACAAGAGGTTTAGGGTTTCTGCAGCTGTTCCTGCTAGTAACCCTAGCGACAATGTCTTGGGAGATGCTTCTGCTAGTAACCCTAGCAGCAGTTCCTCAACGAGCTCAATATCCTAGCGGCTATGTTTCCTTCCAGCGTTTAGAATGAATGAAGGAGGTGTGGGCCCATAACCTGTTAGAATATATAAGATAGTGTGCTTGTTTTACCATTGACGATACCCTCGTCACCCAACCATAGGCAAAAGCCACCCTGCGATCACCTTAACCTTGACTGAGAATTACTCTGGAAGCAAACCCTAGGCTAGATGGACAAACAAGGTGTAGTGCATCTTCCTCCAAGGATAGAACACCAACAATAGTTGATTAGATAATCCAAAACCTAGCCAAGAGATAGTCCAAGCTCATACTAAAAACTAGTTGTTGTTGCAGCTGCACTTGCAACTGTCCTCCACATGTGCGCACCAAAATGGGAACTGGAGTGTGCACCAAACTGGGAACTACAATTATAAGATGTTGTCAAATGAGAACTGGCACCCTTTATTTATAGTGGTTCTACCAGATTTGTTGGGGCTGACTTCTCCTTCTGGATATGTGTCCGTTCAGTATATTATTATTTTTCTGGCCGACTTCTTCTCTTGGAGGATAATAACCTAATATTAATTATCTTCTTGAGACAACAAGACTTCTAGGGTTATTAGCCAACTCATTAGAGTTTTCTCTTGCTTTCTGGAGTCTTCTATTCTTGTCAGGTTCACACGTGGAGGTAAATACCTCCCGCAGCTACCATAATATTAACATTTCTTTCTTTGGACGACTATTGGACTAACCCATTATGTTTCTTCCACTACAAAAATAAGTCCATCTTCCAACATCTTGTCTATTTTCATCTTAACCTTCTCTTTCACTATGGGGTTAAGGAAATATGGTCGATGTCTTACAGGATTTGATCCTCGTTTTAGTTCAATTTTCATCTCTCCCATAGCTCCTTTAATCCCTTTTAGCTCTGAAAATGTATTTGGGAAGAAGTCCTCATACTCTTGCAACAGGATATGTATTTCTTGACTAGTTTGTTCATCCTAGTAATCTCCCACCATAGCTATCTTAGGTTTCTTTGTGGTTCCTATATTGACTTTGCGCAACTTCAATGGGTGATTATAAGAACCATCAGTCTGGTTGGCTATGATGTTTTTTATTTCTCTTCTCCCTTCTCTCTCCTTAATGGCTAAGTTTCTAAATTCTTCTAAATCATCTGGGCTTTCCAAATCCTTCTCAATATTATAGAATTCTATAGGTCTCTTGTACACATTTAGGTGAAGGTTATATTGAATTTCTTGGCTATGATTTGCACATACCACTAGGTCTAATTTTTGTTCACCATTATCTGTAAAAAGGAATTCTTTAATTCTTTGCAGGACTACTTTAAGCTCAAGGTACTTACTTGTAAATGAGAAGTCCTTGCAAAATTGATCTGCCAATGTTTTCTAGTCACTCGTCTGTCTTCTGGTTTCTTCATGTATGTACCAAGCTTTTGTAATTGGACCTAGAAAATAAAGAAATACTTGAACCCATAAGAAAGATGGTATTTCTGCAACTTTCCATTATCTCACACATTGTTCAACATGTGCTTTAGGATCAGATTGTTCATTGAACAATTAAGCAACTTGGAAATCCTTCCACATCTCTAATTATAGCTTCTCCTTATCTTGAAATCTATATTGGATAGCTTGCTTCACATTTTCACAGTTCTCAACTAAGTCTTTGTGATTGGCCCACCATCTGGCAGGGGTGTCCTGGAGGGCTAAATCCAACACTAAGATCCTTTGATCCTTTGTTATCTTTTATTCCATGTTGACCAAAAAAATGTCAATTCATGAGGTACCATCATATACCAAGTGTTCTCTGACCTCAGTTCCAACCCATATAGTTTCTCTAACAGTTGTGCATCTTCTTGAAAATATTTCATATGAGCCTTGCTACCAACTGTCAAATACCAGTTTTGAATCTTCGTCCATTGATTGTATGATCCTCCAACTTACTGATCCATCAACAATATGATTTATGTAGTCTTCTCTCGTTCCTATTGTTACTATGTACAACTGGTCCAAGTATTCTCCCTCCATATTGTTGTCTATTGGCTCTGTGTATCAAGGGCCTACATACAGATCCAAGGGTTGAACTACTTTTATTCGATCTGCCTCAAACGTCATAGTGTATTTATTTAGGTCAATCACTGCATAGTTGTCATAATCCCAATCAATACCAAGTAGTGCAGGATAAGGGTCCTTATCCCCCATAATTTTGATCACCTCAAAATCAGCTACAGTCTTTACGCCCGCAACCTCTATTTAAACATTCTCAAGTCTTCCTATTGGGAAAATACAATACTGATTGGCCATTCTTAATTGGATTGGGGAATATGTCAACTATGGTTTTCCTAAGGCTTCCCAAGTCTTTTTAGGCAATATATTAACATCAGATCCTAGATCTAACATGACATCCTTAATATCAAACTCATCTAGATGGGATACTAATCTAAACTCTTTTCCAGTTCGTACTTTCCTTCTCTGTACTCTCTGAGTATTCTTCTTAGGAATATTAGTCCTTATTCTTGTTTCTATAGATTCTTCATTCCATAGAACTAGGTATAGTGCGTTGCGCAACTTTTCTGTCAACTGGTCATTCCCGAGAATATCAAAAAATAACTGAAACCAAAGGTCGACTACTTTTGTGGCTTCTCAGGTTGTCTCATCAGGACTACGGGGTTTTTGGGTGCAGGGGGTGAAGAAGGGACTTGCGAAATCTTGGGGTAAACAAAAATTTGAGAGGGTTTCTCTTACATATCAGGGCTAAGGATATTCTGAAATACTTCTATGACATTTTTAAAGAATAGATTATGTTTCATAGGATCATACTTGTCCTCCTTATGCATTGCTTTCTGTATTTGAGGTAAATTTTCAGCGTCTTTGCCAGTCTTTTCCCCTCCTCAAGTAATGATATTAAGGTTGGGCAGTTGTCCTATAATAACTCTTTTTATCTCTGAACTGATGAGATTAGTTCCTCATTGATGTACCCTATCTTCCCATTTTTCAATTAGTTCTCGGTAGTTGTCCTCTAATAACTCTGTTTATCTCTGAACTGATGAGGTTAGTTCCTCATTTATGTACCCAATCTTCCCATTTTTCAATTAGTTATGGGCAGTGTTCAATTGCATTCCCATTGGTTCTATAGTGAGAGAACCATGGCCGCCTCAGATGAGGGCAATCTCTAGCCATGTGGCCTTTCTCATTATAGTTGTATCATCGACTTGGTCTTCTTCCCCCGGTTCTTCCTCCTCTAAATCCTCCTCCGGATCCACCTCCTCGAACTCTTCCCAGTCCTGGAGGGGTTTCATTCACCTTGAGTGATGTTTCATCCAGCCTGTCCGCAAGTGCATCCAACACTCTACACTGATTGGTAGCATGTGTGGTAGATGCGCAAAAATGAGAGTGCATAGTGTTTGGTACTGTTGAATACTTCTAAATAATGGGGCACTTTCTTGGCCCATGCCCATGGATTCAAAAAATCTCGCAATACTCAATTGTTGGCGCTACTTGATTACCTGGGAAATAATGATATGGGGTGGGGGTATGGAATGGTAAATTCACAAATACTTGCACAACTCCTCTTGTGGGTCTTGATGAGGGTACCATCGGATTTTGAGGAGGTTCCATTCCCCTCATTCCTGGAAATTTGTTCACCATATGTCCTTATATGTAACATCCGATACACCAGACTTGCAGTTGTCTTGGCCTTGGTATCATCAATTCTTGAATATTATATGTAAGCGTTGATATTTTTTCTTGTAGTTGCACCAAATTTGCATCTTTTAGGGGTCTAGTCAATCTCAGGCTCCCCAGATATCGTTCCATGGCTTCAATCTTCATTGATTGTTCCAAGGAATCTATCAAAGTGGCAATTCGTTGTTGTTTTAATGAAATTTGTGTCAGAGGTGGTAGTCCCTGAATATACCATTCTCATTGATGTTCCTCATGTATCAGATGCGCTCACCTCCCTATATCATATTTAAACTTCTGGATATATTCCCAGGCCGATTCACCTTCCCTTTGCTAAATTTCATGCAACTCAGACATAGCTTGTTGTTCTGACTGAGGTAGATTAAACTTCACTATGAAATTTGTATGTGCCTAGTCAAGTGTAAACGCTTGACCTTGCACTACTGGGACTCTTGGATCAATAGAATTCATGTACCATTTGAGAGCATGACCTCTCAAAGTAGTCTGGAACTCAACCAATTTATTTGCATCTAGAGTCCCTCTAAACCTCCAGATTGCTTCACATAAGAACCTAATGGTCCCGGTTGTGATCTACCAAGGGATCCCAATATCCTCCCAGTATTCATGATTCCCGGTTCTGATTGACTAACTAGCTATACTAGAAAAAGAATAGCATAAGAAAGTAGTCTATAATTTACCACTTGTATATAATACTCTAGGGGTATGGGTGAATCAGGGTTGGTGCCACTAGCTTTGGGGTAGGTTTCTTTGATATGGGGGGTCTCATTCTCATCCTCTGGAGTGGTCTCTTCAGTCGGGTTCCCAATCTTTCCTAGCATTGGGGATGCATCTTCTCTTTCTTCTTCAATATTTAGGTCACCTTCCTTCTCCTTTGCTTCTACAACTTCTCCTTCCTGTCCACCCTCCTGGGGACTTCTTTCTCTCTGTGCTTCTACCTCACTTAATATTTGATTGGCTAGTCTTTCCTATCTTCTCATCTTTCACAACTCTTCCATCTGTTCTTCCTCTACTTCTCCCGGTCTGACTTCTTTCCACAACTTCTTAGATTGTTTTTCTTCTTTATTTATATTACCGTGCCACCACTTCTCAACTATGGTAGTTCTTTTCAAGGCTCGCCCATCTCTTAAGTCCATTTCTTGCTACTCCCTCATTTGTCAAAGAACACTCTCCCCTCTCTTAGGTGATGACTCCATCCCAAACTCACCCTACCCCAAGAGAGGGTGTTTACGCTGCCATGTCAGTTGAGGACATAGTCAACACCCCCTCCTCCATTAAGAAAACCTTTATCCACATGGAAATTTCTCTCAACAGTCTTCCCCTTGCATCTCTCGTGAAATCTGCTTCTACCCGTGAAAACGATTGGTGATTCTCAGCTGCAAAATCAATAATGTATCCTTCTAATGTTGTATTAACCCACAAATCGATCGCTCGTGTTACCGAATGATCTAACCGATGAAGTGTTGCTATCTTTTTTGTATCTCAATCGCAGGTCTTCTTGACTCGTTCTTGGAATTATCGAGCTTCCTGGAGCCTATCTATCCAGTGTAAAAGTTATTCTTGTAACTTAACCTGGAATATGTCGTACTATTCGCTCTATATTTTTGAGTAAAAGACTACCTATTATGTATCTTTCACAAAGTTTCCTCTCAGCTCCGCTTCTTTCCATATGAAGGCATCACAATTTCTCTTCCACCACTGGTGAATATGATATCTGTGAATCCCCGAAAGCATTCTCCCTACAGGTTCCCTTTTAATGAAAATCTTGAAAACATAACCATTTTTTTAGCACATAATTGATCAGGCCATGGTCCTTCTCAGGTTACCAACAAAAGGTACCATGTAGTCTAGAGTGATGCAGCGCCCGTTTCTCCTTCTCCAATGTGACCATGGCTATGGCCACGAGCCAACCTCTTCATAACTTTGGCTTCAAAAATATTGTAACCTCCTCCCTCGTTTCCTTCCAAAACACTTCTTCCGCAACACATGGATCTCTGTCGCGTATCCCCCTAGATCCAACGGTCTAGTTCTACTTCACCTTCATGACTTCATGAATATTACTCTCACTCCACACAATATCTGAAGCTCCACCTCCCAAACTCTCCAATATGCTGCCACATAACCTCCTCACAGCCAATGACTAGGATCACTCCTGCAAATTCTGATCCAGAATCGGATCGAGGAGCCTGACAGGGCTAAAAAAGACTCAAAATGAAAGTGCTCAGAATCAGATGAAACCAATTCCATTGTGTCTGTCTCGTTCTCCCAATTCTGGCCATATATTTACTTCGTCAAACGGGCTTCGTATGCGAAAGATATCGCATTATGTTCGAAAACCCAAACAGGTAAAAAAAAGGGGTGACTGTACAGTCTGTATAGTCCACGTGGTAGGTTGACTGTATAGGCCATACAACCGTACAAATGATGTGGAAACTCCTGGAGAAGACACATGGCAGGTGACAGGGAGTACGACAGGTGATTTGGACCAATCAGAGGGTGACATGTGTCACCACTGTAAGGGTGACACGTGGCACAGGATGACATAGAAGACATGTGGCACAGGTTGACAGGGAAGTGACGTGGCAGACAAGTGGCACAGGATGATAGGGCAATGATGTGACAGTACGGAGATGACACCTCGGTAGATAGGTGGACCATCCGACATTTGACACATGGCATCATTCTCGATGAATGGAGAGGTGCCACGTGGACCAGTCATGGGCTACCACGTGGCACCCTATGGTTGGCTTTCGGGTTATGCAAAATTATGGGTTCACCACCGGAGTCGAACCCCCAACCTCCACTAGGCTATGGACTGGCAGGACCGGGCTAACCACCCGGGCCACTGTTAGTTCTTAATAGTTATATGGCATATAAAATATTTAATTTTGTTGAAAAGATAATTGGAGGAGGAAAGGGCTGGGGCTTAGCCCCAACCCATGGTTTCAACCGTGGTCGTAACACCCATACACATGAGGGCGCGGGCACCATATGCGGGAGTTTGGATAAGGGGCCAGCTCTTGGACCCCGTACCACCATGTAACCACCATTGTGTATCATGGGGCCTATCCCTCAGGGCTCAGGTTTGTTTTTAGGCCGAGGATCTATGCAGAGCCCCAAGAACCAGGAGCCAGCGCAAGAATGGGCCAGCGCTTAGCCCGTTGGGCTAGCGCTTGCCCAAATATAGCTCATATGACCCTGTTTTGAGGGCGCGCGCCTAGCTCTAAGGGCCTACATAGCACATTTTTGTACAAAAGTGGGTTTTTTCCAATGTTTTGGGATTTTAATTGATTTTATGCCTGTAACTAATGGATTTTATCCATTTTTGGGAGATATTGGGCATTTTTGGAGCCCAAATTTTGGGAGGAAGTTGGGGATGGATAACCAACTTCAGATCTATGAAAAGTAGGCCTGTTTGAGGCCATGGGGGACATTCATAGTAGAGTTATGCTGAAGGGAAGCCAATCCAAAGCCATTTTTATGCAGGGAAGCTATTGAGGAGCAGATGCTTGCGGGCCATTTCTGGGAGCTCCGGTCATCTGTTTTGCGTTCTGTTTCTTTTGCTGGGTTCTAGAGATCTGGAAGAACATGAACAGATTAGTATTGTAGCCAATTGGCACTACTGCAATATATTTTTTGAGCTTTGAACAGAAATAAAGAAGCCTCCCCCACAGAGACAAAGGCCCGGAGACGTAGGCAACGTTGTGCCGAACTCTGTTATCAATTCTCTTTCTATGGTTTGTTGTTTATTACTTCATTTTGGATCTGCATATGTGTATATGGATGTCATAATTACTCTATTTTCCTCATTCTTTCATTAATCTTCTCAAATGGTTAATTAACACATGCAATTAAAAACTCAACCACAGTCATTAAAAGATCATTACGGATCAACTTCGCATCTTCGGTGACCCCACTTATTATAACACTTCTACACTTCCAAACCATGAAGTGTCAACAAGCTTCTACCGCTAACCTCTGTGCATCTTTCCCAGATCTGACAGTTTGGTATGATCCCGCTCCTTCCTGGATGTATCTTACTCGTTGATTTGGAGAATTTTCAAAGGCTCCTCCCTATTAAAAAATTCTTACTTCTCTCCCTCCTGAACTTGTTCTTCCATCGAACTTTTTCTCCTTATAGCATTTCTCTTCGACACTTAATCGAAACTTACCTTGTTCATGCCTTGCAACAGGTTTTTCCTCCACAACTTGGCTTCTGGTGAACGACTGCGCATACCTTGTGACATTTCCTTGCACCCTTCTTGAACCAACTTATGCTACTCCTCATGCGATTTTGAGTCGAAAGACTCTGTTATGAACTCCTTGCAGATAATATGCACTCTTTGCATACAAATCTCCCAAATTAACCTTCTTGGACTTGTTCCTTCTAGACACTCTAAAATTCTCAGAATGATTTCTTCGATAATTAACCAAGTATCAACCCTGCACACGCCTTGCATCAAACTTCCTTCAACTTGAATTTGGAAGGGTGACTTTGCACTCCTTACAATAGTTCGCAAATTCTCAATTATTCCTCCTAAACAATATGACTCTGAGAAAATATTTTTCTACACACACTTTCAAACTATCCCTCTTGAATTTATGAGTTCAAACAGAGTCTGTCGACACACACCTTGCAGACACGTCTGCACTCCTTGCATACAAAAGCTTCACGTTATCTCTTCTGAGCTTCTAAGTTGAAACATACTCTGTCAAGACACACCTTGCAGACACTATGCACTCCTTGCATAGGCTTGTAGAAGAGAAACAACTGAAACTTATCTATTCTCTCATAGATTCATACATTCAATCATGTAAATGCATTCATAACATAAGAACAATAAATAACAGAGAATTGTAATTAACAGAAAGTGTACCATTGATTCATTCAGATAGACACAACAACACCAAAACATTTGGAACAATTCTCCTCTGTTATATTCATTCAACTCAAATGTACATGGATCCATGCAATGTTCTTCAACAACAATAATCTTAACTAGAATGCCCACAACTATCAACAACCTCTACAATGGTTTTTAGCTACAATTAGCTTCAACAACCTCATTTGGGAAACAAAAAAATTATTTATACAACACGAGCTCATTGAGCTTTCCCTACAAGTTACCTTAGTGTTATCATTTCTAAATAAAATCATTCAACTACAAAGGATTTATTACAATAAATTTTGTGAGGAAAACAAATAAGATCAAACATATCAAATCTATACTGCAATAAGCTTCATTAAAATAAAATACATTTCCCATATATCTCACATGATCGTCGAGCTCTAGAACATTTAAGAAATTCTTAAATTATAGTATTTTCATAATATCTACGTGATATGCCTTCTTAAATTCAAAATCATTTCTTCAAAATGCGCGCTAGTGCACTAAGTTGTCTCCCACTCATGCTTTGTTGTCTATGCTCCTGCATGATACTCCTCTGGATAACATTTCATGGAATCATGTCCATGAGCTCCTAGACTGACTTTCCATGCTTCTAGATATCTGCTTTATCTACCCAACTGGCATCTTCTATTGGGTGTCCTTTCCACTTTATCAAATACTCAAAATAAGTTTTTCTCTGGGTCTTCTTACCAATCCTTTGATCTATGATCTTTTCCATCTGTGTATTTTCTACTATCGGTATCTTCTTCTCCCACTGGATCTCTTTCTGATCTTCTAATCCTATGGTGTCATCTTCCCTTTAAGGATACAGGTCGAAAATGTTGAATATGGGTGATATACCCACATCTTCTGGCCGCTCTATCTCATAAGCATTTTCATCAAATTTTCTTTGGATCTTGCATGGTCCTATATTCTTCAGCTTCAATTTGTTATATGTTCCCCTTGGGAACCTTTCCTTCCTAATATGTGCTATAACTTGATCTCCCACTTCAAATTCAAGTTTTCTCCTATGCTTATCAACCTTGCGTTTATACTCTCTATTGTTTTTCTGCAATTTCTCTTTGATCTGATTATGAATCTTTTGCATTTATGCGGTGAAGTCTTCTGGTCTAATGCTTATGAATTCATTATGCTCCAGATATATTAACTTTGATACTCCTCTTGGATCCATCCCATATAATATCTGAAATGGGCTCTTTCTGGTACTCCTATTTACTGATTCATTGTATGCAAACTCTGCTTATGATAAAATTTGATCCCACTGGCTATGGTGTTCAATGGCCAAACTTCTCAACAAATTCCCTAAACTCTGATTCACCACCTCAGTCTATCCATCCATTTGAGGATGATATTTTGAACTAAATGACAGTTCTTTCCCTAGCGTCTTCCACAATGTCCTCCAAAAATTACCAACAAATTTAGTGTCTCTGTCTGAGACAATACTCTTGGGAAACCCATGAAGTCTCACAACTTCCTTGAAAAATAAATTTTCAATGTGTGTTGCATCATTAGTCTTCTGACATGGGATAAAGTGTGCCATATTTGAGAATCTATCATCTACCACAAATATGGAATCACTTTCTCTTTGTGTCCTTGGAAATCCCAACACAAAATCCATGCTTATTGCATCCCAAGGCCTATCTGGAATAGGAAATTGTTGATACAATCCAGAATTTTGTCTCTTTCCTTTTGCATATTGGAAAATATTACATCTGTTTACAAACTACTTTACTTTTTCCCTCATACCTGGCCAATAGTGTGAACTGTTCAACTATGAAAATGTCTTGTCATGGCCAAAATATCCTACTATACCTCCATTATGTTTTTCCTTTAGCATATTTTATCTCATTGAGCATTTTGGTATGCACAAATAGCAACCTTTAAACAACAATCCATCTTGAGTTAGATATTCTTCCCACTAGCTTTTGTCTCTCAGCACAGAATATGCACATGCTTCATATGCCTCTTTGAAATCTGGATCATCATAATACATCTCCTTGAGGTGTTCAAACCCCAAGGTTTTCACTTGAAATTCTTGTAGAGTTAAACATCTCATGCTCAATGCATCAACAACTTTGTTAGCATTACCAGAAATACGTTTAATGAAACAAGTGAAATTTTGCATAGATTTTATCCACTTAGCATGTATTTGATTAAAATTATCCTGTCTAGTTATGAATTGTAAAACTTGATTATTACTATACAAAACAAACTCCTTTGGAACTTTATAGTGCTTCCATTTCTTCAAGGATTCAATTATTGCATAGAATTATTTATCATATGTGGAGTAATTTTTCTTAGTTTCATTCATCTTCTCATTGAAATATGCAATAGGCCTATTATCTTGGCTCAAGACTACTCCAATTGCAACTCCACTCGCATCACATATTACTTGAAATGTCGGTTGTTCTGTTATCTTCTCTTTTAATATCCAGAAGCTTTTCTCAGCTTCTTTTGTCCACTTAAAAGGATTTTGATTCTTCTTCACCGTATCCATCATTTGTGCACCAATCCCACTAAAATTTACAATGAACTTCCTATAGAAACTTTCTAATCCATGGAAGCTTCTCACCTAAAAAATGCTCCTCGGTGATGGCCACTCTTTGATTGCTTTCACCTTCTCTATATACATCTTCAATTAATTTGAAGAGATCACAAAACCCAAGTAAATGATTTTTGTATTCATAAAAGAGGATTTCTGCAAATTTATCAATAGCTTCTCTCGCTGCAATCTCATCACTAATGTCATTTGTCTCAAATGATCTTCTTCAATTTTATTGAAGACTAGTATATCATCTGGATATACAATCACAAACTTACCAATGAAATATTTCAATACCTCATTCATCAACCTCATAAAAATACTCATGGCATTTGTTAATCCAATTGGCATAACAAGCCACTCATATAACCCTTCGTTTTTCTTGAAGACTGTTTTCCACTCGCCACCTTCTCTCATCCTTATCTAGTGATATCCACTCTTTAGATCTATCTTCGAAAATAATTTTCCCCACTCAAACAATCCATTAATTCATCCATCCCCGGTAAAGGAAATTGGTACCTGATGGTAATATTGTTTATGGCTCTTGAGTCTATACACATTCTCCATCCTCCATCCTTTGGACTCAACAGATTTGGTACTGTGCATGGACTCAATACTTCTATGACCAATCCTTTGTCTATCAAATATTGGACTTCTCTCTTCACCTCCTCATTCTCTTGGGGTGTCAATTTGTACATTTCTTTGTTCGACAGACTTTCTCTTGGTATTAGATCAATGTGATGGCTAATACTCATGATATGTGGCAATGAGCTTGGCAACTCATCCACTACTATGTCAGCAAAATTCTCCAACAACTCCTGGATTTCTTCAGGCATATCATTCATAGAAGTACTTGTAAGGATAACTTTGGGTTTCCTTACCACAACAAACTGCATCTCCTATTCCTTCTTAACTTCACTCAGGAATTCCTTCCAACTCATGAGAAGTATACTTGTGTTGTCTTCATCATTTACTTTCTTTTCCTCTATTTGTGGAAACATGTGTGTTCTACCATTATTCTCCAAAGTATAAGTATTTCTTCTCTAATCATGAATGGCATTTATATCATACTTCCATGGTGTTATTGGATAAATCTGTAAGTGCGAACACAAACCGATCTCCCTAGATCCACCTGGATCTAGAACAAAGAAAGACAGAACATGACTCTTTCCCTAGATTCTAACCATTGAATTAAATAGGAGGCAAGAACAAAGAACATGCCTTATTATCACTTCCTTTGGTCTTTGTTTCTCCAGCTTCGCTCTAGTTCTCTCGTACAGTCAAGACCAAAACAATACAAACCAACCGAAGTGAAGAAAGCACAATCTATTCAACAGTCAATCTATGTATATGATCAAGGAGTTATATAATAAAGTGGAACTAGCTTTATGGGAAAGGGACATATTACTGTATCATATTAATGGAAAGTAAAGATTACAACCTGAGCCTTGATGTTGCAAACTTCCTTTCAATGACCCTTGGCTCTGACACACACACTTTCTCACTTGCATGAAGAAGATCAACTCTTTTGGATGAACTTGCTGGAGTCTCCTAGCTGTTGTAGCATCAGTCCTTCACACAATTATTTCACCAATTCTCCAATGAATCTTGATTAACCTTCTTGCTTCTAACTTTTTCCATGAGAATTCCCTCAATATATAGGAGAAAATGAATTAGTTACTTGGATAGGAATGATCCCAAAATATCAGGGAATCCAGTACTAGGATAACCATTCGAATGCCATCTCATCCTTCTAGAAGATTCCCTTCTAGAAGCATCGAGAATTCATCTTTTTCCTTGCTTAAGAAAGAGTTCGAACCCTAGCAGTTCAACACAGTGAAAAATTCTCGCACCCTATCTTAAGGCATCCTGTGAGAATCATGCATTCTCGCAGGAAAATATACCAGCAGCCTGCGAACAGTCCTCAAAAAATGTGATTTTTGGAAATAGATGAAGGTAACTTTTCTCAGGAGAAAGTTCTAATGAAGGGCCTGAGTACACCATCATCAATACATCATCATGATGACCAACATCATGAGTAACATAAT
The DNA here is from genome assembly GCA_000966675.3 of Picea glauca. Classification (NCBI taxonomy): domain Eukaryota; kingdom Viridiplantae; phylum Streptophyta; class Pinopsida; order Pinales; family Pinaceae; genus Picea; species Picea glauca. The sequence continues at coordinate 1,074,218 of JZKD02S0534105.1, forward strand.
TCCCCCCAAAGTATGAGGTTGGAATCAGTGACAGTCGATAGACTTTGTAAGTTGTATGTGTGTGTCGAGAACCAGAAGCACATCTAATCATAAACCTGCGAACAACCAAGCATCTGCAGAATATCATATATATCAATTCTAAGTTAGGCATTCCCATACTCAGATCATAGACTGATGACATTATAGACATGGGTCATGGCCACCAATCATACACTGTGGATCCATGCCATCAAAATATAGCATAGCCACCGGAATACACTGTGGATCTATGTGAGAAATTTCAAATCAGAACGACATAGCCATGAGACATACACAGTGGATCTATGTGTCGCAAATTATACATACTCCATCACAACCTAGATCACAAAGATGATATCCAAGGTCTTCAATCTCGTCACCCAAAAGTACGAATCTAACCATGTGATTACATGTGTTGAAGTCGAACATGGTAGAAACCACTTGATTAATGGTCATTGATGAAACCGTTAACAAGTGCGAGGGAAATAACCATTGATGTCAATGACTCCCAAGGTACCATAGTACAATCCATCGAATGTGAATGAATGAGTTGAAGTCGAACATCTGATAGAATCTTTCGATCAGGGGTCAATGATGTAAACCCACTGTCGAAAGCGAGGAAACTTTCCATTGAGGCATGTAAGCTCCAAGGTACCAAATAATTTCTAAGTCTTGATTCCGGATAATGAGCTGAAGTCGACGGAACAAAACTCATCACAGGAGGGCCTTGATGTATCCCCCATCAATGACATGAAATGAGTAACAAATTTTGAAGGTGAAACAGAGCATTTTGCAAATTGGTCTGGACACAGGGAAGGCTGACACGGAGATAACTCCAGATGGTCGACTCAATATAGGTTTCAGATGGACTTCTCTTGAACATATGTACGACATGACCAATGATTTGGCAGCATTGACTCAAAGACGACCCAGGGAATGACTTTGTAGCAAATCGAATGAGAGACAAAATGTATTTCCCAAACCAGCTTCAAATGATGAATAGGGGGTGTCATGTTCAAGAGAGACACTTATTGCCAATCAATACGAAGATGAAACATATCCCTTTCCCAAATTTTCCCCCACCATTTCTGGCGAGTACCTCTTTATTTTTACGCAAGCTTGAGGAGGATAACATATGCTTGTTGATGTAAGCTCATCCTTCGGATGAGTCCCTCAAAGTATGTTTAATGAACCCTAAGAAGGAATGGTTCGTTCCCAACACGGGTCTGTCAATGTTTGTTTAACGAGTCCAGAGATAGAAAACTCGAAGGTTTTTCAAGATTAGAGAGTTTGAAAAAACACTTAAAAGAGAACTCTCTTAGTTCCTTTTTCGTAAAAATAGTCTAGATGAGACCGAAAAAGAGATAAATTATCGCTCCCCAGACTCTTACTTCAAATACTTTATCGAGCGTGAAAATAGAAAGGTCGCTCGGCGATCTTTTCATGTTTAGAGAGTCTGAAAAGAGCTTAAAGAAGACTCCGGGGGGGTTCCTTTTTTCGTATAACCTTGTTGAGCCCGAAAAACTTATAAAATTATGCTCAATCGCATTCTCATGTATTGGCGAGCATAAGAATGGACAAAGACTAAGCTCAGTAACTTATTCTCAGGTATTTACAAGCATGAGAAAGAACAAAGACTAAGCTTGAGATTGTTTTTATTTTTACGCAAGATTTAAAACAAAACAAAACTATGCTTGGGATAGATTTTAATTTTTTACACAAGCTTAAAAACTAAACAAAACTATGCTTGGACCTGGNTTCATTTTTACACAAGCTTGAACCAGAGGAAACTATGCTTGAGGTAGTTGGTTTCATTTTTACACAAGATTGAACCATATAAAACTATGCTTGTAACTTCCCAACGCATAACACATGGATGGTTGGTACTTAGTCCCTAGCTTAAGAAACTAGCGGCTCTACTTCAGCATGAAGTCCAGAGGCTGTGGCAAATTCCCCCGAAGCTCCGTTTCATCCAACTGCAAAGGAGAATGAAATGAAGCTTCAAATACTAGACGAAGGACTTGACGAAAATAGAGAGGGGGAAAACTATTTCATTTTTTAACGAGCTTGACACAGAAACAAGAACTATGCTTGTAACCTATGTTTCATTTTTTAATGAGGTTGCCACAGAGACAAAAAAACTATCCTCAAGTGGTTTCATTTTTTAACAAGCTTGAAATCAAAAAACCATGCTCAAAGACCTATGTTTCATTTTTAACGAGGTTGCCTCAGAGACGCAAAAACTATCCTCATTGTCTTCTTGATCATGGATACCAAGAGGACATGCTCCAGAAGGAGACCATGTCAAAGGACAAAACCCGGTCATGGCTTCCAAGAGGTCTTCACTAGAAGGAAGAAACACACTCTGGAAGGACACCATGTCGAGGGTCTTGACAGGGGTAAGAAGATCAAGCTCCAATAGCCCGACCGAAGAGAGCACCATGTCAAATACCGGATCTAAGTTATCATAAGTTGAAGTCATGGGAGATAACGCCACATAATTGACTTGTGGTGGGGGCGATATCATCTGCATATAAGAACCATTCAGGGAGGAAATCCAAGCGGGGTGAATGAATGAAAGTTGATCAATAGTCACAACTCATCCATCGTGAGGGAAATATATCACATGAAAAAGAGTAGACACAATAGCTTTCATGGCATAGACATAATCTCGCCCAAGGAGTAATGCAAAATCCAAGGGGTCTTGGACTACCATGACGTCAATAAAGACATTTTTCCCTCCCAAAGTTACAGGAAACTGAGGAAGGGTCCCTAAAGGTTGACTGGTTCTTCTATTAAAAGCTAACAAATTCTGAGTAACCGGTGTAAGTGGAGGACAACCCAAAGCTTTCCAAGCAATAGAGGACAAAATACTAACAGACAAACCTTCATCGATCAATGTTTGATGAAGGTCTCGAACACAAACCTATACTGTAATCTGGAAAGGAATGTAAGAGGGAAGATGAGCTCCAGTTAGCACACCCCAATCAAAACAGATGGCCTCATTACTTGGAGGGGGTTTCATGGGAGAAGGAGGAATAGCCCCCGGCATGGTAGATTCTGTATCAACGAGAAAAACATGGGCAGTATCGGGTTTACTCTCTAATGAGAGAGTAGGATCAACCGATGGAGAGATCAGATCGACCACTTAGGTTTCATTCTCCAGGGGGAGAATGGGGTCGACAGGTGGAAACGGATCAACCGCTTGGGTTTCACTCTCTGAGGGGAGAGTGGGATTGATCGAGGATTGTATTGGATCAACCACTTTTTCAACTGGTTCAACTAAGGATGTGACCAGATGGATGACATGATCAACCATATTAACCGGTGAAGGGACTGGAGTGATCATTTCATCAACTACAGGTGGGTTGAGAGAAAGCTTGCGATAAGCAGCTGGAAGTTGAGGCTGTGAAACAGTCATGTCTTCCAGTAGTTTCAATGCTTCGTCCATATGAGGGAAAAGGTGAGTGAGATGACTCCCTTTGCATAACATGCATGACAACTTGACTCTACTTTTCTTCTTCCCAATGGTATCGTGACTAGTTGATGGGAGGTCATCAACATGTTGTTCAGAGGCTAATGACATAGGTTGGTGAGGATGTGTAGACTATACTTCTATAACCTTGGGTAGACCAGGGAAATCCTTAAGAAGATGGCTACCCTTACAAAGCCTGGAAGGGTACTTGGGCTTACGAGTTGTTTGGGCGATCTTGACATCATCAACATTCCCAACACGATTAACCATAACTGGTGGTTTTCCAACATGTTTGATAGTGGTTGGAGGTTTGGATCCTTGCTTAATTTTCTTCTTCTTATTCACCAAGTTACTAGCTTCATAAATTTTACCCGACGAAGAAGATGAAACAGAAGGTGACATTACAAGTGAAGAAGACGAAGAAGACCTTACTGACGAAGAAGGTGAAGGATCAACAAGAGGTTGATGCTCTTGGGGGTAAGTGCTTGTGACTGAAGCACTAACTACATTCGGGATTACCTGAGTGGAAAACAACCATACCGGTAATCCAATAGTGAGACCTGGTAGGCTCAAAGTAGCGATGTGAGGAGGACCAATGTTTCCATAAGAAGGAAAAACAAAAGGTCCCCCTAGAGCAGAGGTTCCTTGCTTGGTCATTTTGGGAACTGACGCCATTAAAAACAAAAATCCAATCTAGAGTCTGCTAAGGAAAAAAATAGCACATGCTAAAAATCTAGGAAGCAAGCAAACAAACAAAACCTTCTCACAATGAGCACACTAGTTGGTGATGAAATCCAACGTCGTGGGAACAAAGTAAGAAGGGGTTGAGATAGAGTGGGTGGAAAAGTTACGTTGATGACCTACTTAACAGACTTACACCCTGGTGCAAGATCCCACACATAATCATGGTTATACCCTCAAAGGAGCCTGAGTGAGTTTGGCCAACGTCGATTCCAGGTAATGTGAAGACTTGCCCCTCCACAATCACCTCAGGTAAAGAACCTAGAAATATAGGCCACTAAGGTTACCAGCAACAACAATAAAACCTAGGGGGACATTCGACAGTCTGATCCACATGCAAGGGTAGGGTATCTAGCCCGAAATCAACTCAAAAGGATTCCACTCATCATTGTGGGTATACCTCCGAGTGATCCCCATAATACGTGCAATATCTACACCAAGACCAACAAAGTAGGGTGAGTAACTCTGCTAGTCTCAATGTGACCTCGTGATTGACCCTTGTGTTAGAAGGGCTTCCTAGGAAAAAATGTAATAAGTTGATTTAACCGCTCCCTAACTCAAGATTCTATGTTTGTTTGCAACTTTGGAAAGTTATCTTTCACACCTATTCCAAAGCCCTACAACTAATCTAATGTAGTTTTGCTACCAGAAAATATAAAAATGTCTAATCAATTTTTATAAGCGCTTTATTTTATGGCTGTTGTTACTCAAAAGGAAGATGGCGTGGACAATATGGTGTTTTGATCGACTCGAAAATTATGCAAAGATACGAAGATGCAATCTTTTCATTTTGATGAAAGCTATGCTACGAGAAGGAGAAAACATTTATCATCCCCATACGCATGATGTCCCAAAATTCATTAAATTCCTCAATATAAAGATTCTCAAGAAATGAGAAAAAGGTACTGAACACCAATGCATGATTCATAATTTAAGATCAAAAAATGCCAAGAATCATGCAATTTTGCTACTTGAAATGCAAGGATGCCCCCAATCTAATATAAAGCAAGAAATTAAATCTTTTTGTTTCAAAAATTTCACTAAAAGCAATAATGAACTTTCTTAAAACAAAGAAACCAAAACTACTCTTTTCAATTGCAAAAGAAAATGATCTTTCAAACCAATAAGCAAATGAGAAAAACCAAGAAATCAACTTTCAACCAATCACTGGTTCTTAACTAATCAAACACACTCAGATTCTGAAGTCAGAGAGAATGGTTTTTCCAAGAAAATCCAAGAAACGAAAGTCAAGTCCAAAATAAAAAGAAAAGCCTTGAAACCCTAAGACTGTTCATGCACACAAACAAAGACAAGAAAGAGATCAATCAATGGTCCAAGAAACTCATAAGAGGCAATCAAACTGATCTGGGCAGTTAAAAATGCCAAAACTCAAATCCAGACTTTTGAAAAATAGTGTTCGCAGTCAGGCAATATTACACAGTGCGAGAATCATTGATTCTCGCAGGTGACCCTTGAGCAGGGTGTGAGAACCTCGCACTGAAACCTATGGGCAGAGTGCGAACTCTACCTATTCTCGCAGGCTGCAATGAAGTGCAGTGCGAGAATTCTTGGACATAATCAAAAATTTGAAAAATGAAGCAAAATTCAAAAAGGTTTCTGGACCCAGAAGGTCTATCAGGATATCCTGAAGACTCAGAGACTGATAGGACAGGAGAAAAGTGAAACTAGAGCAAATGGCCACATAAAAACACCAAAATCCACAAAGAAAATGGGATTGATCCCCAGTGGAGTCGCTAATTTTTTTATTGGATAAATCCGTAAGTGAGGACACAAACCAATCTCCCTAGATCCACCTGGATCTAGAACAAAGCAAGACAGAACATGACTCTTTCCCTAGATTCTAACCATTGAATTAAATAGGAGGCAAGAACAAAGAACATACTTTATTATTGCTTCCTTTGGTCTTTGTTGCTCCCTCTTCACTCCAATGCTCTCATACAGTCAAGACCAAAACAATACAAACCAACCGAAGTGAAGAAAGCACAATCTATTCAACAGTCAATCTATGTATATGATCAAGGAGTTATACAATAAAGTGGAACTAGATTTATGGGAAAGGGACATATTACTGTATCATATTAATGGAAAGTAAAGATTACAACCTGAGCCTTGATGTTGCAAACTTCCTTTCGATGTCCCTTGGCTCTGACACACACACTTACTCACTTGCATGAAGAAGATCAACTCTTTTGGATGAACTTGCTGGAGTCTCCTAGCTGCTGTAGCATCAGTCCTTCACACAATTCTTTCACCAATTCTCCAATGAATCTTGATTAACCTTCTTGCTTCTAACTTTTTCAATGAGAATTCCCTCAATATATATGATAGAATGAATTATTTACTTGGATAGGAATGATCCCAAAATATCAGGGAGTCCAGTACTAGGATAACCATTCGAATGCCATCTCATCCTTCTAGAAGATTCCCTTCTAGAAGCATCGAGAATTCATCTTTTTCCTTTTTTCAGAAAGAGTTCGCACCCTAGCAGTTCAAAACAGTGTGAACTTCTCGCACCCTGGCTTAAGGCAGCCTGCGAGAATCATGCATTCTCACAGGAAAATATACGAGCAGCCTGCGAACAGTCCTCAAAAAATGTGATTTCTGGAAATAGATGAAGGTGCCTTTTCTCAGGAGAAAGTTCTAATGAAGGGACTGAGTACACCATCATCAATACATCATCATGATGACCAAAATCATGGGTAACACATGGTCTCCCCAAAAAAACATGACATACATTCATGGGAATCACATCACACAAAATATCATCTCTATATCCTCTTATTTTAAATTCATCAAGGCATTGTTTAGTTACCGTTACCTTGTGACCTTTCTACAACCATGAGACTTTATACAAAGTCAGATGTGTAGTTGTCTCCAGCTCCAATTTATCCACCATCTCTGTTGATACTAAGTTATCAGTTCTCCCACTGTCAATTATCACCTTGCATACTCTATCTTTAGTCTTGCAAGCTATTCTAAACAAGTTGTTCCTCTGCAACGGTTTTTCAACCTCTGGCTCTGGCTTCAAGAGAACCTTCTTCATCATTAGAGATCTTCCATCTTTTGTACCTTCTGCTTCAACATTATTCTTCTACGCTTCCGAAATGTGACCTTCACCTCCTCCTTATTTCTTTCTCTCGGGGCATTCCCAAGACATGTGTCATGTCTTTCCACAGGAATAACACTTCACTTATCCTCCTCTACCTCTTCCTCTTCCTCGAGGAAAAGAGTTTATTCCACCATATTGTCTCCCTCGGGAACTTCCTCCTCTTTCTGAGTGACTATGCGGATTTTTCGTCTCATTATTGGGATTTTGTGCCTTATCATGGGAAATTCCCTTGCCTTTGTTTAGAATTCTTCCTCAGCTTCGTTGGCTCTTCTTCTTAGTCATCTTGTCTTCTGCTCTTAATGCAATCTGATAAGTGTCCTCCACTATTCTCACTGTCATCATGTTGCTTTCGTCTTGGATTTCATATCTTAGGCCATTTTATATATCTAGAAAATTTTTCATCATCCTTTTGTCTCTGTCCAACCCAGATGTTCATCTTGTATAACTCTTGTATGTACTCCTTCACATTCATTCCCTTCTTTCTTAGCTTTTGCAACTTCCTAAACAGATTTATATGATAATACTTGGGTATGAATTTATCCTTTAGCTTGGCTACCATTCTATCCCATCTCTTAATATTTTTCTTTCCTTTGCATCTTCTGTCAACCTGCAGTTCATCCCACCACAGTGCAACATGTCCTTTTAATCTAGTGGCAACATGCTTCACCTTTTTCTCCTCATCAACATCTTCATACTCGAAGTACTTTCCCATTAAACTTATCCAATCCAACAATTACTCAACATCTAAATTTCCTTTGTACATTGGGATGTCTATATTTTCTCTAGCTCCCAACTTTACAACTTCTTTCAACAAGTGTTCTTCTACAACATCCTCTACTACAACTTCTACAACTTCTACTTCTTCATTCTCTGCAGCACTGACATCTCCAATATCAGGTGCTCTGCTCTGCGTTTTTTTCATAACATCCAACCTTTCACGAAGTTCTCATGTCTCCCTTTCCATATCTCGATTTTCTACAGGTGGCTTTGCATGTCCTCTAGGAGGAATTGTGTTGAACTTTTCTCCTTTACACAGCTACCACTGGGTGTATTTGATACCACTTGATGATATATGGCTATTTCCTTTTACCTCTTTCCTACAAAATTAAAATCTGTGTCTTTGATTTCCACTTGATGCTATCGGACAGAACCTTTTTCGGGCTTTGATACCACTTGATGCAGACTCCCTTCCCTCCTCAGGATTTTGCGACCTCCTAATCAAGGATATTCAAACACCTTGAGCCGAATAATCTCTTCGGTCCTTTAATAGACCCTGAAAAAATAACACACAGGTCCCTTTGATGTTACCCGCAGTTTCAACTACCCACGAACCTGCTCTTGGGCACTTATGACAACACCAAATTATGAGTACTAGCTCCCATGCTAGACTCCTTCTTGAATGTGACCACGACTATAACCGTAGGCCATCCTCTTCATAACTTTGGCTTCAGAAATATTGTAACCTCCGCCCTCATTTCCTCCCGAAACACTTATGTCGCAACACACAGATCTTTGTCGCATGTCCCCCTGGATCCAACGGTCCAGTTTTGTTTCGGCCTCTGCAACTTCGCGAAGATTCTACTCACTCCACACAATATCTGAAACCCCACCTAGCAAACTCTCTAATCCTCTACCACGTAACCTCCTCACATCCAACGGCTAGGATCACTCCAAAAAATTTTTGGCTTTGATAACCCTTCTTCTTATAACACTTCTACGCTTTCAAACCACGAAGTTCGAAAAGGATTCTACGGCTAACCTCCATGCAAATTTCCCATATCTGACAGTCTGGTATGATCCCACTCCTTCCTGGACAGATATTACTCGTTCATTTGGAGAATTTTCAAAAGCTCCTCCGTATTGAAAAATTGTCAACGCTCTCCCTCTTGAACTTGTTCTTCCTTCGAACGTTTTCTCCTTAGAGTGTTTCACTTCGACACTTAATCGAAACTTACCTTGTACATGCCTTGCAACAGGTTTTTCCTCCACAACTTGTGTAACACCCTAGGTTTCGAACCCCCATTTTAAATAATGTATTGTTCCAATGTTGAGAAGATTGAGTGCCCAAACAATTATTAAAGGGCCAGTATGCCCCAAAAATGTAATGTTTTGATCATTATTAATGATAAACGCATCGTTGGTTGCTATACGGACAAGGAATAGAGTTATAGGGGGATATGATTCCACAAGAGAGGGAGCTTGAGGGACTAAGTTCTTATTCCTATTTTTAATTACCCTTTTTGTCTAAGGGAGGGGATCGATTACGTGAGCTTCCTGGGGAAGGCCAGGAGGTTTTTGTTTCCCCACGAAGTTACTTAAACCCGCCTCAGGTCTGATGGGGGGGTTCGAATGATGACTTGTTCATTGATTTCCCATTAACTCATTCATTTTTCCCTCAAGCACTCCCATGCACACACTCCTAGGCACACACTCCCATGCACCCCCTGACCCATTCATCAACCCATCCTCACCTACGTATTGGCTTGGCAAAAGAAATGAAGCTGCTGAAGAATTAGCCACAGGATAGTTTGATGTAATGGTCATTGGTGTGATACAGCCGTGACCTAGGGCCTGCATGTCTGAATTGCATTGGCCTATGCCCTGTTTTTCTCACAAATGTGAGTCCTGAGAGTGCCAGCATTGATATTATGGACCGGTTGTGCTGGAGGCCCTGAAAATAAAGGAGAAGGATTGCCTGAGGGACTGCGTGGTAGAGAAGGCTAGAGGTTTGGTCTCTTCGGGTGGTACAAGATGGGTAGAAGAGAGATGGGTACTTGGATTGTTGTGGGTTTTGAGAAACCTATGAGAGTTTGAGCTCTTGAGAGTTGACTGGTTTGGGAACCCAATTACACTCTGGAACCATCCTTATGGATTCATAGCCCTGGCTCGGGGGTGACACTACTGTTGAGATTTGGAGCAGTGGTCTCTACGGTTGGGTGGAACGTCCTTGGTCTGCAGCCAGTCAGTGTCATATTTCATAAAGATAAGTGCCCTTTGTCGTGATATTATTATCTGTGTATGAATGTTTTCCACTGTGTAATTTAATTATCATTTACATGTATATGAATGTATTTTCGTTGTGTATATTTGATTATCGTTTAATATAATCTTTAGATTATGCATGCTTGTTGGATATTGTTGTGCATGTCGTTAAATCTATTATCTTATGCAGCCTTAATATATAAAGAAGGTATCATCATGTGAAATAAGTCTGAGGGTGGGTTTGTAGGTAGTGTCCCCTGGCCTATGGGTTGTTGGGGATGTTACAACTTGGCTTCTAGTGGATGACTGTGCATACCTTGCGACAATTCCTTCCACCCATATACAACCAACTTACGCTACTCCTCCTGAGATTCTGAGTTGAAATACTATGTCACACACTCCTTGCGGAAAATATGCACTCTCTTCATACAAAGCTCCCAAATTAAACTTCTTGGACTTGTTCCTTCTCGACACTCTGAACTTCTCAGAATGACTTCTTCGATACTTAACGAAGTATCGACCCTGCACACCCCTTGTGTCAAAATTCCTTCAAATTGACTTTGGAAGGGTGGTTGTGCACTCCTTGCAGTATTTCTCAAATGCTCAATTGTTCCTCCTGAACAATATGACTCTGAGCACGTCTCTGTCTACACACACTTTCAAACTATCCCTCTTGAATTTCTAAGTTCAAACAGACTCTGTCAACGCACACCTTGCATACAAAAGTTTCATGTTATCTCTTCTGAGCTTCTGAGTCGAAACATACTCTATTAATGCACACCTTGCAGACACTATGCACTCCTTGCACAATCTCATAGAAGAGAAACAATTGAAACTTATCTATTCTCTCACAGATTCACACAGTCAACCATTTAAATGCATTCATAACATAAGAACAAGAAATAACACAAAAATGTAATTAACACAAATATTACCATTCATTCATTCATATAGACACAACAAGACCAAAAAATTTGGAACAATGCTCCTCTATTATATTCATTCAACTGATATGTACATGGATTCATACAATGCTCTTTAGCAATAATAATCTTAACTAGAATTCACATAACCATCAACAACCTCTAAAATGGTTTTCAACTATAATTAAATTCAACAACCTCATTTGGGAAAAAACATGTTTATCTATACAACATGAGATGATTGAGCTTTCCCTCCAAGCTACCTTAGTCCTATCCTATCAAAATAAAAACATTCAACTACTAAGGATTTATTACAATAAATGTTTTGAGGTAGGAAGATAAGATCAAACATATTAAATCTATACTGCAACCAACTTCATTAAAATAAAAGACATTTCCCATCAATCTCACGTGTGTTGATATTATGGTAGTTGTGGGAGGTATTTACCTCCACGTGTAAACCTGACGAGAATAGAATACTACAGGAAGCAAGAAGAAATCCTAATGAGTTGGCTAATAACCCTAGGAGACTTGTCAACTCAAGAAGATAATTTATATTAGGTTATTAGCCTCCAAGAGAAGAAGTCAACTACAAGAAATAATATATACTCATGAGACAGATACCCAGAATGAGAAGACGGCCCAGGAAGTTATCCATAATTACTATAAATATAGGAGGCCAGTCTTCATTCTTGCAGGCAGTCTCAGAATTACAGAGAAACACTTGTGCGCACTGCAGTGCCTAGTTTTGTGTGCAAGTTTGGAGGAGAGCTTCCATTGTAGTTGTTGCAGCTAGAAAATTGATTTTTTCTTGGAATATCTCTTGGCTAGGGTTTTGACTATCTGATCAGTTATTGTTTGGTGTGTGATCCTTGGATAAAGGAGCGCTACCCTTTGTTTGGCTATCTAGCCTAGGTTTTTCTTCCAGAATGATTCTCTGTCAAGGTTAAGGTTCTTGGAGGGTGGCTTTGACCTATGGTTGGGTGACAATAGTGATATTGTCAATGGTAAAATGATCACATCCATTCATATTCTAACAGGTTATGGGCCCACACCTCCTTCATTCAGTCTAACCATTGGAAGGAAACATATCCGTAAGGATATTAAGCTCGTTGAAGAAATGTCACTGGGGTTTCTAGTAGGAGCACTCACCATAGTACTGTTGCTAGGGTTGCTAGTAGGTGCAGTTGAAAAAACCCTAATCCTCTCGTTGAGGCACCTTAAGTGAAGGGATTGACCTAATTTCCATATAGATCAGTGCACCCTAGCTTAGCACATCTTCTAATACTCTCAGTAAGCCAAGACGTCAAATTTGAATTGTTCGTCAGATCTAGGGTTGACCAAGTCAAAGCAGCCATGACTTAGTCTATGAAGTCAGAGAACAAGTTATATGGAGCTTATAACTTTAGAGCATGGAATACAAGGATTGACCTCATCCTTGACAATAATAAAGTGTTGGATATTGTGAAAGGAAAGATCGTGGAACCAGAGTTTGAAGAAGGAAAAGAGAAGGAACCACATAATGTTGCAGTTATGGAGAAATTCAAAGACAGTGACATCAATTCCATGAGTATCATAGTGGACTCTATAAAAGACCACTTGATAGCCTACATCTCCCATCTTGAATCATCGAAGAAGATGTACGATGCCCTAACAAACCTCTTCTCAGTGAGAAACATTGGACAAATAATGAGTTTAAAGAATGAGCTCTGTGACATGAAGATGAATGATGATGATAGCATAACATCATACCTTCTGAGGATTTCCTAATTAATATATCAACTACAATCTATTGAAGAGATCATTTCAGAGAAGGAATTGGTAAACATAGTACTCAATGGTCTTCCCAAGAGATGGGATGCATTTGTTGCAAGAATGAACACAAGGAAGGAGTATCCTACATTTGAAGAACTTTGGACTTGTTGTTATCAAGAATAATCCAGGATCAGTGCAAAAGTGAAACCCCAAACGAAGTACGATGATCAAGCCTTCACAACAAGATTCAAGAATTTCAGTAACAAAAGGAAGATTGGTTCAAGGAGGAATCCAAATCAAGAGAAAGATATTTCAGAAATACAATGCTTCAACTGTCGAAAGTATGGTCACTACAAGAATCATTGTCCTGAGATAAAGAAAAGGAAGGAGAAACATGAAGCATTTGTTGTTGAAGAAAAGGAATCTACAAAGAAGACTAAGCAGGATGAAAGAGACTTCTTCTTCTGAAGGTAACAATACTCTTCTTAGTTCTTGTACATATCTTGTATATCTATCTCTTGGAAGATAATGTGTTCCAAGAAGAACTATACCTATGGAAGAACAACAATATAAGGATTTATATCATTATACAAGTTATCTAATACAAATGAAAGTATGAAATACATCAAACAAATCATGTGGAAGCTATTACAATATAAGCTGAAATCAGAATCAATCATGAAGAAACTTAGAAGAAGCAAAGGCAGAAAGAAGTCAACAATCAAGAGGAAATTGGAGAAAGAATCTTGACATTTTGCATAAGACAATAAGACGGAAGCGTGGACTCTGTTAGATGGAGAGAGCCGATTATATGAACTCATACATGAAGCAAGGATTAGGAGGGAGATAATCCTATGATCCATTGAATATGATGAAGTATATATCCATGGTAGCAGCCATGAAAGATAGTACGTGTTCAACTCAACCTCAGAAGAATTCTTCTTCGAAGAGAAGCCTTAAAGTATCCCTAGTTGTCCATCCACATCCATGATCCTATAATGAAAGAAAGAAGTGGAATATTTAGGGCATGGAATCTATAAGAAACTCCATAGACCCAAGAGCTAAAGAAAAACATTAGGAAGAACATGAAAATTCTAAGAAGGAAAGAGAAGCCAAAACAATCAGTCATTGTATTAAGAATCACAAGATTACCAGCCTGATATGAACTCACCAAAAGCAATCAAGAAGAGGAACTGAAAGTTATGATTAACAATGGTGTATATATGCAAGCATTGCAAGATCCAGAACTACAGGTTCTCCCAGATGGAGGGAGAAGACTATGAAAATTACTTGTTCCAGTAAAAGCAGACATACCTCTACATGCATCCTTATATCATCCGCAATATCCATGGGTTGGAGTTCTACATCAAATTAATGCAAAGACTGTTCTCTAGAGAAATTGAAAAAAGAGTGTATGAAGAGAAAACTCAAGACTTTGAAGCATACCAAAAAGAGACCCTTGTATGCAGGTGGAAGAATATAACTTGGTGGAGAACCTCCAGTGCACAGTAGAAGCGTGGTGAATATTTTCTATAACAGAGATATTGTATCAAGATGATTACTCAGAAGATTAGATCTCATGATGACAGAAGAAGTGCCACATGGATATGTTCCATTTTTCCAACAATGATATACTTTATTGATTAGAGCTACATGAAGCCTTTAGAGAAAAATAGTGTTCCAGACCGAAGTACATTTGAAATCAAGAACTACATTATCCATGATGAAGTCCAGAAAGGAGAAAGTAGTTCTCCAATACATATCTCCACAAATGAGCAGATAAGCAGACATTTTGGTAAAGCTTCTATCCAAGATGAAAGAGTTTGCATACTCAAGTTGGAGCCCATGGAGACGAATTCTTTATTGAAAAAGGAAGAGAAGACCCCCAGGTTGGGAGGGAGAACTGATGTATTATTGATTGATGGACAATCATTTTTCAGTTCGAAAAATGGTCCAGGATGAACAGATTCTTTCCAGTTCGGAAAGTGGATTGAGATTTCTGACGGACAGACATTTTCCAGTTCAGAAAATGGTCCAGATTGTTGATGTACCATAGACAGTGACTTCCCATTGTGGTTAACATGGGAAGTGGTCTAGGACGGTCTCTCTTGTTGAGGGTTACTCAACAAGACTGGCCTGCCTCCCCATACAACGATTTCTCATTGTGGATAACATGTGGAATGGTCCATTTTGGAGGTTGGTGTAGGACAATCATTTCCTCTTGTGGTTAACATGCGAAATGGTATGGACAATCATTTCTTAGGGCAAATTCATTCTCTCTAGGTTGCACTTTGTTTAGTGCCGGAGGAATGGCCTAGGGTGGGGAATGGTCCAGTTTCAACAATCAAGGACAAACATTCCTTAGGGAAGACTCATTCTCTCTAGGTTACACTTTCTTTAGTGTCGGAATAATGGCCCGAGGTGGGGAATGGTCCAAGCTAAAAAATGAGAACAGTTGTTCTTCGTTGCTTGGGAAGAATAGTCCAGATATCTCATCATATGTCTTTCTTTTTAAGGGAAAATTCTCTTCCGAGATCTCACATATATGAGTGGAAGAATGTCCCAGATGATTAAATTATATATCATAACATTGTTTCTATGAAGGTTGATATCAGATGATTGTTACGAAGAGAGTAGATGTATACTACTATGGTGGATGTGTTCCATTGTTTGTGACTATATGTCATTGATCAAGTACCTGTGTGCTACTTGGTGTGGTAGTGTACCACTGGATTGTAGTTGTGTACTACTATGGATAGACACAATTGTATTCTATTGAATGATATTGTTCTGATTGCCTTGAAGAGTATTAGCAATGTTGAAAATGATTATCAACTAGATGGATAATCAATGAATAGAAATTTCCTAGACATAAAATGGTTCAGAACATTTATTCTTATAGATTGGAGGAATAGTTCTTGTGTCACTATGTGGAGTGAGCATCATCTATGATTACTCAGATAGAGTATGGTTTCGAGAGATGATGCAACTGATGCCATTGATGGTAATGATGGTGCTCATGATCTAGTCATGAGATAGTCTAGATGACTATGTTGATGCTACCAGGTGAATGGTATGTTTTGTGCTCAAGACCATTACCTGTAATACCTCCCTAGCTAGGAGGGAGTGTTGATATTATGGTAGTTGCGGGAGTTATTTACCTCCACGTGTAAACCTTACGAGAGTAGAATACTCCAGGAAGCAAGAAGAAACCCTAATGAGTTGGCTAATAAACCTAGGAGACTTGTCAGCTCAAGAAGATAATTTATATTAGGTTATTAGCCTCCAAGAGAAGAAGTTGGCTAGAAGAAATAATATATACTGAACAAACAGATACCCAGAATGAGAAGTCGGCCCACGTAGTTATCCAAAATTACTATAAATACAGAACGCCAGTCTTCATTCTGGAAGGCAATCTCAGAATTGCAAAGAAACACTTGTGTGCACTGCAGTGCCCAGTTTTGTGCGCAGGTTTGGAGGAGAGCTGCCATTGCAGCTGCTACAGCTAGCAGATCGATTTTGGCTTGGACTATCTCTTGGCTAGGGTTTGGACTATCTGATCAGTTATTGTTTGGTGCATTATCCTTGGATAAAGGAGGGATACCCTTTGTTTGGCTATCTATCCTAGGGTTTGCTTCTAGAGTGATTCTATCTCAAGGTTAAGGCGCTCATAGGGTGGCTTTGGACTATGGTTGGGTGACAATAGTGATATTGTCAATGGTAAAATGAGCACATCCATTCATATTCTAACAACGTGATCATCCAACTCCAGAACATTTAAGAAGTTCTTAAATTACAGTCTTTTGTGAATACGTTTAGTCCGTATTTGGAGGGGTTATCTCTACTGCCTTTCCTGATGCAACCTCGTGTTTATCCCTTGTGTTAAATGGGGGTCATGGATAACTTTTAAGATGTTGGACTTTAACACTCCCTAAATCTGACTCCAATGTTTGTTTAACAACCTTGAAGAGTTTTCCTCTCCAACCTAATTCAAGGCCCTAACCCTAAACTAGTTGGTTGACCCTACAAACATAAAATGTCTAGTTAATTTTAGATTTAGCATTCTTTTTAAGGGCTTGATTTAATAAAGGGGTATGGCAATGAAACTAGTGATGTTATAAGAGATGAAAAAGAGGAGAAAATGAAATTTGGAAGAAAAATTACTTCTAATCAAAAGCAAAGTTTTACAACTAACTCCTTGTAACCAAATTTTCTTTAACTAACTTTTTCAGGATCTTTGAAAACAAGACCTAAATTGAATTTTATCTTGACTACAAGCTACTTATGTTTCAAGAAATCAATTAAGAACTTAAAAAACATACTCTTTTACCTTTCTAGCAAATAACCTACTCTAACTACTTTACCAAACTAAAAATACAATATATATATTTTTAAATTTCTTTAAACTGAAAAAATGGTGTTAGCAATAGAAGTCACCTTTGGATTGCATCAGAGGTAAGCTTGATACCCATCAGTTTTTGTAGATGTTGGTTTTATATGGATGGATTTCGATGGAAAAAACTAAGAATCTGAATGATGTTCAACACAAAACTTGACAAGAAATGTACAGGGAAGTGAGGGCTACATTAACTTCAGTAAGTAAATTGAATTAAAGCGAGAGCAGAGGGAAGACTAAGGAGAAAGGGTGAAGGAAGCATCCCTGGGCATTAGGCCTTCCAACATCTCAGAGAGGAAAACCCGAACTCAAGATCATCCTTGAGCTCAAATCCGGACATTGAAATATGCCTACAAGGGACAGAGTTATATCTGCAGTATGATCAAACCTCCATCATCCTGCAACTACAACAGCTCGACTGGTTCTTCCATGCCTGAGCCATTCAATGTGAGAAGGAAACATACACACAAGGAATGATCAAAACTGACCATGATACCACTATAACCAAACCTCCATTACAACAGTATAACGATCCTCGACTGGATCATCCATGTCCAAGTGTTTTAAACAGCCTTTACAAACAAAAATCGAAAGAGAGAAGATGACTTCTATTAACATGAAAGTATCAAGTCAATTACATAACTAGAGAATAGCTATGGCAAAACAAGATTACAGATTAGGAGCTCTGCTCAACCAATACGCTTACAAAAATAACAAAACTCCCTACATGTACTCAAAAAATATCGAAAACAACAACAGAGGCACGCTCAAGCCTCCATGGAATTACGTCGTCTCAATCAGACTACACCTGTAGTCTCCTCTGCACATGCCTTCCTCTGTCATACGTGATCTTGACTCTTGCCAGACTCTCAGAGTCTTTGCTTCGTCAGACTATGCACGCAGTATCCCTGCACATGTAATCCCGGACTACCAGAGATGACAGTCCATCTTCATGGTCATATCACTTTGACTTCTCAATTCATGGGGGAGATGACACTTCAACCACTTCCCCTTCTTTCATAACTTCCTCATGGGGATCATGATGGTGCAAGTCAAACTTGGCACTTGGGAGGCATGGTGGCCTGCCCTTGGTCGTCTGTTGCTTTGTGGACCTTTGCAGAGGGAGCCGACTGGTGGACATGGATGGAGCTAACGAGGCCGAGGAGGTGGGCGTGACCGACAGGCTACTAGGTATGCATGGGCATCAAATATGTCAAGGTGAAGAGGCGATGTGGCACAGGACCATGATGTGGAGGCAAAAGAAAGACTGCGGTAGCAAGTGTAGTGGGGACAACCTGCCTAGATGGAGGTGAGATGGAGTATGAGGGGAGAACACATGGCAGGAGATGGTAGGAAGAAGTGAAGAGGGATATGATGCGGAGGTGAGTGGAGGAAAGGTGTGCTGAAATGAAAGGATGAGGGGGAGCAGGAGAAGTGATAGGCGGAGGAGAGAGATGTTGTGGGGGACAGATGATAGCGGGAAGATGGAGTGGTAAGCGGGAGTGGTAAGTGTTCTACTCAAAGGGGGGGAGAGTGGTAAGCGATAAATTTTGAGGGGGGGGGTCCGAGTTCACGAGGAGGTGCCACAACAGTGGGGGGCCCGCACTCAGAAACCACCAACTCGGACCCCAGTCCTCCTTAAAGGAAGAAAGTCGGGGGGGTCCGATATGGGCTATGCAAAGGATATCTATGTGCGCTAAGATCAATTGCCCATATCTGTGCACTCCTTAACATAGTGCACTAAACCATCAAATACTCACCCAAACTTTGGATACATGCAAAAATGTGGGTTTTTTAACCCCTTTCCTTGCATTTGTTCACCAAGGCGTCACTCATAAGGAAAAACAACCCCCTAGCAATATTATGTGATAACATTAGGCTCCATGGGGGATAGAGTCCTCCCTGCAAGGCTTTAAGAACTCATTTGTAGTTCCATTTTCCTTCTGTTGGGCTATGGATTCAGGTTCAAAAACTTCTGCTGAGGAATACATGCCGACAAAAATAAAAAATAAACACACATGGGATCCACAAGAGATTATTTATGTACAATCCTAAACTAATCAAACTTTACATGGTGCTAAGTGAAAGAAAATTACCACCATACCCAATCAAGTAACTTTCTAAACAGAAACCCCTTCATTCTATCAGTGATCCATAGTAGTTGATGCAACCGTGATAGTAGAATGGTCACACCCTTCAGTTTTTCTTCAAAGGCTGAAGTTGAGATAAAATAGGGCGGCTCCATGACATGAAGAAAATGCCACTCCATGTACTTGTTGATAGGCTCATAGAATGAGTGGAAAATTCCGTGAAATTTGTAGAAAAAAGCATGCTCTTCTCCACATATGCTCACACGTGGTTGAATACCTATCATAAGAACAGGTGGATGAGGATATGATACAGGTTGACTTTCCTCAGATGATGATTGCTCACTGCCAAGATTTGAACAGGAGTGAACTGCTCCTCCTGCTGCTCCTCTGGTTTGTCTTCTTGGCTCTCCCAAGGGTCAGAGTCATAATCATCATAGACAAGACCTGTGGGAAATATCATTTCTTCAATCCACTGCTCATTAATTTCTACGGGTCTGGGATGGCTGATTTCCTCATGATAATCTCCTTTAAGAAGGAGAGGATAAGGTTTTGTTGTGTGTTCTTGGATATCCTACACATCAAACTCATAATCGGATTCATAGTGGTCATATATAGGTTGGTTCCTCCTTTGGTCAACAAACTATGATATGGGGCTCTGGTACTCTTCTTCATAATAATCATCAAATCTTGAGACAACAGGACCATCAAGAGTAGAATGGAGGGCCTCTACGACCATGAAATCTTCAATACTACCCTCATCAGTAGGGATTCGAAGAACATCTGCTTCAAGGGCTGGAAAATCCTCTACACTTTCTTCAGATTCCAACCTTTCTAGTTTGACAGAGAGAAATTTTATCAGCTCCATTAGCTCACTCAGAGAATCTTCTTCCTCATGGTCCCCATCCTTACATCTCTCCTTAGATGCAGATGGACAGGAAAGAGAAGGGACTAATTTCTGATCCAAGTCATCAGGATCATCCTCATGGCTTGCATAAGAAGCAACTCTATCTTGAATACAGTCATTGTATCCCTCACAACAACTATGACAAATTAAATCAGATGGATAAAATTTCTGACAATGAGTGTTGAAAGATGTATGAAATTATCCCAGTGAAGAAATGCTAGCAGGGGGTAAAGAATGATACCATTCATGAGCATCCCCTACTAACGAGAACATGAACATATTCATTAATAAATCCTCATGATGTATCTCCCACTCATGCATGATTTCATGAAACTCTCTAAGATGATGAGTAGGGTTGTCCTCTTTATGCTCTCTAAATATAAGTAAATACTCATTCCATTCATTTGGAGCAGGAACAACATTGGGAAAACCAAGAACATCAGAAAAATTAAAGGGAGAAAACCTTCAAGCCAGAATTGTTTCCATTTCGACCCAGTGGAGTCGCCAAATAGTTCTTCAACCATGGATTGACCAGGTGAATGATGTGTAGGATGAGTGTGTCTGGTCTTTGTTCACCATCAAAGACCATATCTGATCATTCTTCTCTCTGAGGGGATTCCAGGTGTAGCTAGAAGAAGCCACACTCAAAAAGTAGAGCCGAGACAGTGGAGTCGCCACGTGAAAGCGCAATATTCAAAGGTTTTGATGTATGATGCACCTTCAGAATTAGAAGCTCGTTGTCATTCTAGTGAGCGAAAATATTCAATCTCATCCCCGACAATGGTGCCAGAAATGTTAGCACCAGAAGTCACCTGTGGATTGCGTCAGAGGTAAGCCTAATACCCATCAGTTTTTGTAGATGTTGGTTTTATATGGATGGAGGTTGATAGACAAAACTCAGAATCTGAATGATGTTCAACATGGAACTGGACAAGAAATGTACAGGGAAGTGAGCACCACATTAACTTTAGTCAGAAAATTGAGTTAAAGCGAGAGCAGAGGGAAGAATTACGAGAAAGGGTGAAGGAGGCTTCCCTGGGCATCATGCCTTCCAACAACTCAGAGAGGAGAACCCGAACTCAAAAGAATCCTTGAGCTCAAATTCGGACACTGAAATATGCCTACAAGGAACACAGTTACAACTTTAATATGATCAAACCTCCATCATCCTGCAACTGCAACAGCTCGACTGGATCCTCCATGCATGAGCCATTCAATGTAAGAAGGAAACATACACACAAGGAAAGAATAAAACTGACTGCGATACCACTATAATCAAACCTCCATTATAGCAGTATAACGATCCTCGACTGGCTCATCCATGCCTGAGTGTTTTAAACAATATTTACAGACAAAAATGGAAAGAGAGAAGTTGAATTCTATTAACATGAAAGTCTCAATTCAATTACATAACCAAAGAATAGCTCTGGAGGAACAATATTACAGATTGGGATCTCTTCTCAACCAAAGACGCTTACAAAAACAACAAAAATCCCTACATATACTCAAAAAATCTCATAAACAACAACAAAGGCATGCTCAAGCCTCCATGGTGTTACGTCGTCTCATTCATATTTCACCTGCAGTCTCCTCTATGCACGCCTTCATCTGTCAGACGCGATCTTGACTCCCACTAGTGTCTCAGAGTCTCTTCTTCGTCAGACTGTGCAAGCAGTATACCTACACATGCGATCTCAGACTACCAAAGATGATTGTTTGTATTCATGGTCATATTGGTTTGACTTCTCCATTCATGGGGGGAACAATAATTCAACCACCTCCCCTGCTTTCATAACTTCTGCATCGGGATCATGACGATGCAAGTCAAAATTGGCATGTGGGAGGCGTGGCGGCCTATCCTTGGTCATCTGTTTCTTTTTGGAACTTTGCAAAGGGACCCGACTAGTGGACGTGGATGGAGATGACGCAACTGAGGAGGTGGGTGTGAACGACAGGCTATTGGGTAAGCATGGGCGTTAGAGATGTAAAGGTGAAGAGGCGATGTGGCATGAGACCATGATGTGGAGGAAGAAGAGAGACTGCGATAGTAAGCGCAGTGGGGACAACCTACCTAGATGGAGGTGAGATGGAGTACGAGGGGAAAACACATCGAAGGATATGGTAGAAAAAAGTGAAGAGGGATATGATGTGGAGGTGAGTGGAGGACAGGTGTACTGCAACGAAAGGATGAGGGGGAGCGGGAGAAGTGATAGGCAGAGGAGAGAGATGGAGTGGGGGATAGATGGAAGCGGAAGGATGGATTGGTAAATGGGAGTGGTAAGTGGTCTACTTAGAGGGGGGGAGAGTGGTAAACAGTAAAGGTCAGGGGGGTTTGAGTTCACAAGGAGGCGCCATGACAGTGGGGAGCTAGCACTCAAAAACCACCAACTCGGACCCCCCCACTCGTTAAAGGCAGAAATCCGGGGGGGGTCTTATATGGGCTATCCACCATAGATTTGGGCACGCCAAGATCGACCACCCAGATCTGCGCACTCCTTAGCATAGTGCACCAAACCATCAAATCCTCGCCCAGACTTTGGATGAATGCCAAAATGTGGGTTTTTTAAGCCCTTTCCTCGCATTTTTTCACCAAGCCATCCCTCATAAGGAAAAACAACCCCATAGAAAGATTATGTGATAAAAACTGGAATAAATCTCTTCTCTTTTTCCAAAACAAGTGAAAGGGGTAAAAAGAATACTAAAACGATATTTTGCCTATTGTGGATTGCAAGAAATCTCTAAAGAAACCAAGAAGGAAGATGTATAATCCAAAAGCTTGCTTAAAACCCTTTCAAGACTAAACACAAGAAAATAAAAAAGAAAATAAAATTGAATTCTAACCTAGGCTATGGTTGTAAAACAAACCTACAAGGGACATAGTTATAGCTGCAATATGATCAAACCTCCATCATCTTGCAACTGCAACAGCTTGATTGGATCCTCCATGCCTGGGCCATTCAATGTGAGAAGGAAACATACAAACAAGGAAAGAATAAAGCTGACTGCGATACCACTATAATCAAACCTCCATTACAGCAGTATAACGATCCTCGACTGGCTCATCCATGCCCGAGTGTTTTAAACAATATTTACAGACAAAAATGGAAATAGAGAAGCTGAATTCTATTAACATGAAAGTCTCAAGTCAATTACATAACCAGAGAACAACTCTGGAGGAACAATATTACAGATTGGGAGCTCTACTCAACCAAAGATGCTTACAAAAACAACAAAACTCCCTACATATACTCAAAAAATCTCGTAAACAAAAACGGAGGCATGCTCAAGCCTCCATGGCGTTATGTCGTCTCAGTTAGATTGCACCTGCAGTATCCTCTATTCACGCCTTCCTTTGTCATACACGATCTTGACTCCCACGAGTCTCTCAGAGTCTCTTCTTCATCAGACTGTGCACGTAGTATACCTACACACGCGATCTCAGACTACAAAAGATGACTATCCGTCTTCATGGTCATATCGCTTTGACTTCTCCATTCATGGGGGGAACGACACTTCAACCACCTCCCCTGCTTTCATAACTTTCGCATCGGGATCATGACGGTGCAAGTCAAACTTGGCACCTGGGAGGTGTGGCAGCCTATCCTTGGTCATTTGTTGCTTTGTGGACCTTTGCAGAGGGACCCGGCTAGTGGATGTGGATGGAGCTGATGCGACCGAAAAGGTGGGCGTGAATGGTAGGCTATTGGGTAAGCATGGGTGTCAGAGATGTAAAGGTGAAGAGGTGATGTGGCATGAGACCATGATGTGGAGGAAGAAGACAGACTGTGGTAGTAAGTGCAGTGGGGACAACCTACCTAGATGGAGGTGAGATGGAGTACGAGGGGAGAACACATGGAAGGAGATGGTAGGAAAAAGTGAAGAGGGATATGACATGGAGGTGAGTGGAGGACAGGTGTACTACAATGAAAGGATGAGGGGGAGCAGGAGAAGTGGTAGGCGGAGGAGAGAGATGGAGTGGGGGATATATGGAAGCTGAAGGATGGATTGGTAAGTGGGAGTGGTAAGTGGTCTACTTAGAGTGGGGGAGAGTGGTAAGCAGTAAAGGTCAGGGGGGTTCAAGTTCACAAGGATGTGCCATGACAATGGAGAGCCCGCACTCAAAAACCACCAACTCGGACCCCCCCCTTGTTAAAGGCAAAAATCCGAGGGGGGGGTCTTATATGGGTTGTGCACCATAGATATGCGTGCACCAAGATCGACCACCCATATCTGCACACTCCTTAGCATAGTGCACCAAACCATCAAATCCTCGCCCAGACTTTATATAAATGTCAAAATGTGGGTTTTTTAAGCCCTTTCCTCGCATTTTTTCACCAAGGCACCACTCATAAGGAAAAACAACCCCCTAGCAAGATTATGTGATAACAACTAGAATAAATCTTTTTTCTCTTTTTCCAAAGCAAGTGAAAGGGGTAAAAAGAATACTAAAATAAGATTGAAATAGATATTTGGCCTACTATGGATCGCAAGAAATCTCTAAAGAAACCAAGAAGGAATATCTATAATCCAAAAGCTTTCTTAAAACCCTTTCAAGAGTAAACACAAGAAAATCAAAAAGAAAAGTAAACTGAATTCTAACCTAGGCTATGGTTGTAAGACAAATACTTTGAACTGAATCAAGAAACCCTAAGAAGTATAAACCTCAATTAGGAAAGAGGTTGGCTTCCTCTTTTTAAAAAATTTCCTGAAACATAGATGTTGGTTGTTGCTTTAGTAGCATGTGTATGTACGTGGGCTATTTTCTGAGCAGAGCGCGTATGTATGTAGGTTTTTTTCTAAGTAGAGCACATACCTATGCTGGATGACTCAAGTAAGGGCACATACACCTATGTTTTTCTTTGAAAAAAGAAAGGAAAAAACAATCTTACAGGGAAGGGAGAACTGTTATGGCACCTGAAGGTGAGTAGAATCCCTTAAAAGACTCAGAAAACTTGCAAGAAACTCGATAGGAAGAAAACCAATCAGACAACCCAAAATCCCCTAAAAAATGCCTTAGAGGCTATCCCCAGAATGGTCGCCAGTTCTGCTAGTAAGAAAACCGCCCCTTTATCTACACCAGGGTTCAAAATGTAGGAAGATCGTTTAACCATCTAAAATTCAACTAATTTTCTATACTACCCCAAACATACCAAAACTCATATGAATAAAGCAAGGAAAAGGATATCGGGTAACTATACCTCCAATCCCATGTCTAGTGATGATCTCCTTGTGCTTGAAAGTTCTGCTGACTGCAAGCCTCCTCCCAGGGATGACCTGCATCCAAAGATTGACAAACAAAGACTGATAAGCATGCTATTTCATATATAATTTAGGGTTTGATGTTATAATGTCAAACATTAACCAATAAAATTATTCAATACACCATCATTTGGGACAGGAAAATGTAATTCTTTTATTAATAACAAAATAATTATACCTTTACAATCAAAGTCGGCTATCATTCCGCAAACTTGGTCCAGGCTCCTCTTCAACAAGATCCAAGTGCACCTTATATGAACTTATCCTCTCAACCTTCTGATCTCTTCTTGGGAAGTGAATGGGTTCAATGGAGGGAGAAGGGGCTAATGAGGGAATGCTAAGGCAATTCTCACAAAAGGTAGCAATATCATGGGCAAGGAGGGGAAGTGAAATCAGGCAAAGTTTCACTGTTCTTATTCTTAGATGTGAAATGGGACCCCAACACCTCCTTTTATATGCCAAAAGTATGGTTATTCAGTTGGGTGACATGCTATAGCCATTGGGTTAGTTGGGAAACCTCCAATAGGCCATCAATTTCAACGAATTCCTTTCAACTTTTTATTTTTTGCAACTTTTGCAAGTATACGTGGGCTGTAATGGTGCAACATGCATATGTACACTAGTTGTAGTGGTGCAACAAGCGTATGTATGCGGACTGTAGTGATGCAAGGTGGGTACATCTTCAAAAAATTGGTTTTTTAAGAGGAGCAACTCAGTAGTGCTTTGGAAAAAAATGAAAGTAACAGGGCCAAGGCCATGTATGCATGTGTAGAGAAATTTAAGGTTATAACACCCATTTCATTTTCCACACTTGCGGAGTGAGATGAAATAATTGCAACACTTAGCAAAGTGAAATGTGACACTTACGACACTTGTCTAGTTGTGACAAAATGGTGTATAATAGTTTGGGGGTGGGGGTGGTTCTTGATAGAGTACTTCCGGTTTGTCGAGAAGTGGGTTAAAATTCCAAGGTAGTAGAGTTAAAATTTCTTCAAGAAGGCACGAGGGAAAGACTATCAACCTAGTAGGCCAATAAATCATCCTTAAACTAGTTTGAATCCTTATTTAAGACTAGAGGAAGTGACAATCATTGATTTCGTGAGAAGATTTGATGTCGACTACTCATCAGAGATCGATGCTTCTTAGGAAGCCTCTTGGAAGAAGGTGCTTCAAGAAAACTTGGACTCATTGTTATGGTGAGTTCGTGATGGGATATTTTGAGCTAATGAGAGTTCTCGATCTATCAAAAGGATATGTTGATGAGATCAATAATGTATATATGTCGAGCACCAAGATGACAACCCTAATAGAAGATCAGAGTTGGGGAAGGTCTCCTAAGAGGAGAAGACAAAATTTCCAATGAGGAAAACCCAATCTCGAAATCTTGAGAATAAGAAGAGCAGTAGATCTATTGGCATTGACCTTGATGCGATCTAAGCCCTTGGATCTAGAAACGATCCATTCTAAATATAGAATCTTGTTGAAGAGGAAGCATCATTTAATACCCGAGTGGATGTGAGATCCGACAGAATATTGACCATTGGATGTTAGGGTATGATGAGCTTTGAATCCATTGGAGGATTTCTCATCCAAAAAAGACTATTCAAGAAGTCGTGTGATTGCATAAAGTTGGTACTTTATGATGGAAGTGGATCGAGTAGGAAGAGATCATTGATTTGTGGGTGAGGCGGCTTGATGAAATATCATTCCTACAATTTCCCATGGACCCTACAAAGAAATGTTTGGGTGTATAAGAGGCGAGGATTTAGCCATCTCGCAATTTTAAAGTGTCACGTAAATAAGGACTGTTGATTTCCCAAACCAATGATCATTGGATCTGTTGTAAGTGGGGCCATTGGAAAATTCAAAATGAGATATGAATTGTGGATTGTATAGCCTATTTTCCAATGGGAAGGGAGCCCGATTCACTTCTAACCATTGGTCTTAGTGATTCGAGTGAGTCGAAGCTATATGAATAGGGGGATTTACTCCTTGGTTTATGGTGTTGCATTCTTCCATAGGATTTGTTGAGAATGAGAGGGTGGCGAGTCTATTGAATTGTCACAACCACATCTAACACATCTAGCTTTGCAATGTGGTTCAAACCACTAAGGGAAATTCCAGTTGTGTGCAATGTGGGATGGAGTCCAAGTAGGGGATGTAAAACCAAGACTAAAATCTTAGTGGAAGAGAAATTTTGACATCCCACCAAACTAATAAGGGTTTAGGGGGTCAGGTGTGTTAGAGAGAGAGAGAGAGAGAGAGCGATCCATTTGGGAGCAAAAGAAACCTCCCATTGAGAGTGTGAGAGCTCACCAAGATCAAGAGTTCTTATTAAGTGTATCTCAAGGCCAAAGCCTTATTCATTGGTAATATAAAAAGTATTATTGCTTCCCTATTTCTTGTTTCTTTATATTGTAGTTTGTTTCATGTTTATTTCCTTATTTCTCATTTGCAATATTACTCTTTTAATGGACTCATTTCGCTAAGAAATTTATGTCTATAGTGTGTAGCCTTCTCTATAGCAAAGGGTGCTCTTCACTCACTCGTGTAAGGAAAACAATCCAACACCTATGGTAACCCCAATTTGTCACAACTTGGAAAACAATTCTTTAGTACCTCCAAAATGTGTCAGAATATGATGTCCATAAATATGAGAAAATTGAGGAGATCTCTTATATGCCCAAATCTTAATTTCCCGAATCTAGAGAATCATTAAATTAATATGGTACTTATGTAGATCAATTTGGGATCATGAATATTAGCAAGTTAGCAACAATTTAACATCATAAGGTGCTAAGGGGTGATTTTATCAAAGGTAATAGGTTTTAAGTGTCAAAATGTATTAGGGAATTAGTTTGCTTGGGATCATAATGTCTTAGAGGTTAGTGTCTTAAGGGGTTAATTATGGAAATTAATTGTATGCACTAGTCCAAGAAATCAACAAATCATGACACTATATCCTTAATAAAGAAGTTATCTTACACTCTAATCTTCAACCCCTTTTGTTTCATAATTCCTATTCAAAAATTTAGGAGAAAAGACATTTAAAATGAAATTTCTACATTATGTAATTTCATTTGGTTATTAAATATAAGAAGAGTAGCTCAAATAAAGAAGATTCTCTCTCTCTCTCTCTCTCTCTCTCTCTCTATCTATCTATCTATCTATCTATCTATCTATCTATCTATCTATCTATCTATCTATCTATATATATATATATATATGTATGTATGTATGTATGTATGTATGTATGTATGTATGTATGTATGTATGTATGTATGTATGTATGTGTAGACATGTTAGGCTTGGAAATGCAAAAATGTCAAAAATCATTACATTAGTCTAGTGGAATGTCCTAAATTGTGGTTAATCGAGACTCCTTTCTGGGATACAATCTCTAACATTGTTTTTTTATAAGTTGAATTATTTATGTGTTCTAGTTGGATCATCTCACCCTTGTTTTAAAGAGGCCAACTATTCATCCTATGAAGGACATTTTGACTTGCAAAAACGTTGGTTACACTTGTAGAGGTACTTGTGGATTTCTATTTGGAATAAAATCAAAGAATACATATGTATATGTTCACATTGTAGTCAAAACAAACCTACTAACAAGAATATTGAATTATCATTCTATACCAATGCCCTCCAATTCTTAGAAATTGTTTCTATGGATTTTGTAAGTGGTCTACCCACTTAGAAATTGTTTCTATGGATTTTGTAAGTGGTCTACCCACTACTTAGTGGAAGCATGATTGACGTTTTGTGGATATATATATATATATATATATATATATATATAATATATATATATATATATATATATAGAGAGAGAGAGAGAGAGAGAGAGAGAGAGAGAGAGAGAGAGAGAGAACTTAAAATAGCAAACAATAGATATAAATAATAATATATCTATATATCTTAGCTTAATATCAGACATTTTTTTGATAAT
Organism: Picea glauca; assembly: GCA_000966675.3. Taxonomy (NCBI): domain Eukaryota; kingdom Viridiplantae; phylum Streptophyta; class Pinopsida; order Pinales; family Pinaceae; genus Picea; species Picea glauca. The sequence goes on from JZKD02S0534105.1 coordinate 1,103,846, forward strand.
TTTTATATTTTATTATTTGTTTCTTTGTTGCATTCCATCCATAAACTAATTGCCAAAACAAGGTAGTGAACAAAACCTTGGTTCATGCTCTTCACATCCACCAACCACCAATGAAATAAACAATGGGATCAATACTTGTATATTTTGTAGCACGACTACAACAAATCCATTTATGCCTATATAGGACACTCCTTTTGAGGTATGTTTTGGATTTCATACCTTTACTCCTAACAAAATTCTAGTTTCTCTATGATCTCCATCTGCGTCCACTAGCAAAAGGAACACTACAAAGCTTCTTATTTCATGTAGAAATTGGACAATGTTCATAATATGGTGTATGAAAACCGTTAATAAATATGATCCAAGTATAAGAAACTTTGACGTAGCACCCCATGCCTCAACAGGTTCTGCGTGACCTCCCGGTCTTAGGATCGTTCCAAATCTTCCCCTGAGTCAGATTGACTCTTTGGTTTCCCTAGAGGGAATACTTCACACACACAAACAAGTGTATTCCACAGGTTCTTTTGATTTATGCCTACGTGATCAAACACTGGCGGTAACTCCACAACCGACCATCAAATGTGATCATGGCTTTTTCCCTTTCGAGATTTCAGATTTCGCGAATCCTGTTGTCGAGCCCCTGGTCTCTTCAACCTCCAAAACCTGAAACGTCAACAAGGGTTGACTCCTTCAATGTGTTGAACACACGCCTCTTGTTGCCACTTATTTCACCTTTTCGGAACTTGAGTGATCGACCAACACTCGTTCCTCTTCCCTTATGATTTTTCGACTTCCGAAATTTCCCCTTTTTGGCTAGATCGATGGTCTTTCAGGACTTTCACCGAAGCTCGAACTCCACTTTCGGCTTCCATCACACGTATCCTCCGACTGGTGCTTGGGACCCTACTTTCGTATTTTTCCTCTTCGCGATTTCGGGAGTTTCGTTGACATGCAACTCTGTCTCTTGACTCCTGGAACCCCGAAACCTGATTGGGCCCACGACTATTGTCCTTCAATGATTTCAAGAATTTTTCCTTTCACTCTTCCAGATTTTGCGACTTGCGAGATCCACAACAGAAAGGTTCCTCACCTCCCGAAACTTCGATCTCCGAATTCCCGAAGCCTCGCCTCCAACGTGATCTACGGTTGAGATTCTACACGATCCGACAACTCTGGATCTTTCGACTTTTCGCGAACCGAGAGTTTGAAACTCTCGATTCCAAAGATCGCTGCCTCCTCTACTTCCCAACACCCGAAGTGTCGAAATGTCGAAATCCCGAAATTCATCCCAAGGCACGTTGCATTTTGTAACTTCGGGACTTCCAATGCTAAGTGCCCTGACTCCTTGTCATCAAGATTCCCAGTATGCCGAACCTCAAAATACCAAAATTTCACACTTGATTATCCTTTTCGTGAACCGATAGTTTGAGTGACCAAGGGTTTTGACCTGCACTCCCAACTTATGGGTTCTGAATTCCTGAAATGATTTGACAGCTTAGACAGACCACGATCAACGGTCCACGTTGAATCTTGATGTCAGGGTGGCAGATTCGTCCAACTCCTAACCACCTTGTAGCTCCTCTGGATCCTATGGTCCCCACGATTTTGCGAGTTCTCCTCAAAGAATTCTAACCCCCCGATTCACTCCTCAATGACTTCTGCGAGACAAATTGGTGTTCTCCCTCCTAAACTTGTCTTTTATGAGATGCTTTCAACTTTCGTCTCCCTTTGAACACTTCAAAGGTACTATCCCTCCTAAGCTTTCACTTGTAAACTTAAGTCTCCAAGAGAGATCCTGCTCGCACTCCTTGCGGTAATCTTTCAAATAACCTCTGGTTATTTGGGTCCTCAACTCTGTGCACTCTTTGCAACAACACTCCTTCCACTTTCACCTTAGTTGATAACTTCTAAGGCTTCAACTAGCCTGTGCACACCTTGCACGGCTCTGTGCTTCACCTGCACTTCTGCTAGTATGAGAACAACGGTATCTCCCCTAAGCTTTCTGAGATAAAACTCAGACTCTTGTCAACACTCACCTTGCAGACATTTCAACGCACTCCTTGCAGGAATTCTTAGGAAGAGAAACAATTGAAACTCATTCTTCTCCCCTCTTATACTTCATACATTCACCATGAAATCATACACACAACATAGCATTGAAACAAATGCATAACAGAGAAAACAAACAACTGTAAACATACCATTCAACAAATGTAAACAATAATCATCACAACACCATGAAAATTGAGTCAAAGCTTTATATATTAACTCAAGTGCTCCTATACATGGGTTCTTCTCTACAGCTCTCTGCTACAACTCAACAACTTATGAAAATCTGAATGCTCTTAACCATGTTCTTCCTCTAATGATAAAATAATAGAAGGGTGAGGGTGTCTATATCCATTTTCCCTCCTACTCTCTAAACTGTCTAATCTATGAATTCAAATCTGCCTACATTCATTAAACAAACTTAATGTCTATTACATCCGACAGATGAGAGAAAATCGCTCAAGATCTGTTTATAACATGCAAGTACACTTCCTTTAACTACTACATTAATATATGCTCATTAATTTTTCAAAAACATTTCAAAATGTGCAAAATGTGTGTTGCGCTTTTCCAGCTGTCTTCCACCTTTATGGCTGCTTGGCTGGCTACTTACGATGCTCCTGCATCAAACTTCATGATAGACATCAAGTTACTCTATATTTTTAGGATAGTGATTGGATTTGACCACATTTAGACAACTAGTACTTCACAATTCGAAAATATCATAAGCTCATTCTCATTTGTTATGCTCCTTTCGCCATCATACAGGAAATGGTACCCAATTCCTTCAAGTTGGAACTCAATTCACGCATCCAAAGGCTACAATTATATATCCACTCTCATGATGTATGCACTCGATCAACTAGGTAATGTCACATCACCTCTTACTTGGTAGTTTGTAAAGGCACCTTGTTCACTGAGTTCAAATGGTTTTCCTAATAGCATTTCAACAACAATTTCCCCATGTGTAGCAAACATGAAGGATAATTTCCTTTCAAAATTTAGGAATTGACTAGATTTAGTCTAGAAAACATGTGTGAACATACATTACATTTATACTTTCATAATTTGTACTTTAGTACATTTTCTACTCATTTTTATATCTATTTTTCATGACTTGGTCTAAATTAATCATTCACACAGATTATTGTATTTTATGAGAGACTTTATCAACTTTGATTCCACTCCATATAATTTGATATTTTATGTATAGTAATACAAATAAGTGTACAATATGAATAAAGATCCCACTATATCCACTAGCACTTGCTCCCTTTAATATTTAATCTCACTAAAATACAAAAATACAAGTATAAACATTCAAAAGGAACACTTATTGTCATCTTCATAGCACTGAAAACTTATTACAATGAAATTGGTCAAATCATCTTAAAGTTTTAACTAATTTAGTACTAAATTTTGAATATTTTAATTCTGAATATTTTAGTAATAAGATAATATAAAATAATCTCTACTTGTGATCAAATAGAAACACTTATTGTCATCTTCATAGCACTGAAAACTTATTACAATGAAATTGGTCAAATCATCTTAAAGTTTTAACTAATTTAGTACTAAATTTTGAATATTTTAATTCTGAAATTTTGAATATTTTAATTCTGAATATTTTAGTAATAAGATAATATAAAATAATCTCTACTTGTGATCAAATAGATTTATATTTTAGTGATCACATAGTATAAATCATCTGATCTTCCAAATATTTTAATGATCATATAGATTTATACTCAATGTATTATAAAAAATTTAAATGATATCTCTCTTCTTAATATTTTTTAGTTTCACTAAAAATTAAATAAAATCAAATTCAAGAATTGAATTTTTTACTCTAATAACATGTTAAAATTTATGGTAAAGTTTTTTGGAAATAAGATGTGTAAATTTTTTTGAAATGTTCAAAATTTTAATGAGACACTCTCTTTACCATCCTGGACAACAAAAGCTCAATAATCCTATTGTTCATGATGATAGGTAAAATATTCATTGGAAAAAATGGATATTTCAAAACATCCTACATATTTATTTCCAAACATAATTATAACAGACTAACTATAAATACATACACAATAAAAATGTTAAAAATTCCAAAACCTTGCACAAAATATAAAAACTGTGCATAAAATATGAACTTATGCATTTTGAATGCATACATCTTAAAATTTTTATAACTCCAGCAACAAAACCTATGTCCTCGATGTTACACATAAAAATATAAAAGGGTACATAAAAATATATCGAAAACCACAAAGATGGTATAGCAGTCACCCTACGTTTCCTTGCTGGTTTCAATACCCAAAAAGAGAAAACACAGATATACAAATGATTAATTTCCTACATTTGACTGTTCGAAAATTTTCCAAACATCTACCAATGTAGTTTGAAATATTGCTTAACTCATTCTTCCTAAACTTGTCCAATTGAACCTGCACATAGAAAGCAAAATATGTACACTCGCAAACTGCTTATTTACAGCAATTGAGGCTCTGCAAGTCTGCTTCTCCCCGAGTTTTAACATGGGTATCGATGTTTTAGTAAGGTAAAGTTTTGTAGGACTTTGTGCTATTACTTTCCAACTATTTCTTTGCTGGCTTTTAATTTTAGATTATGGGATTAGTTTTCAGAAAATGTATATATAAATGGAGTGGGCTAATTAGGAAGTAATCTTTCTTCCAGAGTTATTTTTTTTTCAGGTTTTTGGTAGCTCTGTTTTAAATTTCCTGTCAATCCAGAACTCTACTCGATTTTCTGAGCATTTGGGTTGATTTAAAATAGGGAAAAAACCCTAACCTAAGAGCATTTGGGTTGATTTAAAATGAGGCAAAGATTCTAAAATGCAGTCTGAACTTTAATCATGCTGAATTCAGGTTACCCATGAAAATCTGACAGGATTTTATCTCATTTTTTTTTTTTTTTTGCCTGAAAAGCCGTTCTGTTTGCTCCCAAGTTAGTTTACTTCTATATTTAAAAAATTAACATGTCAAATTGAAAATTTAACCTAATATAAGCTCATTTAAAAATTTTGATTTGTCCATCTATCAAATCCAATTCAATCAAGTATCAGATTTAGCACAATCCAATTCAATTATCAGATTCAGCACTGATTGGATTATCCTATTGTGAAATATTTAAAGAAATCAATACTCTGGAGCAGTGCACTCTAACAATCATTTTATATTTGGCATGTTAAAATACATTATTGGACAATTGTTGTGTACAAACATTTTCTGTATCAGTTTGTTTAACATCCAATCCATGTTAAGGTAACTGCACATTAAAGAGGATAAAAGAAAGCAGATAGCTATCATTTTGCTCAGTACATTGAGATTTTCAAACATCCAGAATTGAAGTCTTACAGAAACATTAGGAAAAATGGAACTTTTACTGATGTCAATTACATAATGATCTACAATTGTAACACCCAAGAATTTGGAAATTCGATCCAAGAATTTGTAATCTCAATCCAAGTTTCAGAAATTTCTTGTAACCATACATCATAGATCAAAAACCTGCTTGTTTGAGATTGACTGAAGATATTTCATTCAATCAAAACCAGTAATCGTCCATAACGCATCTCTGCTTTTGAGAGTCCTCCCAACGCCTTCATTTACAGAGAACGGGGTTATTTCGGTCCGGGCAAGCTGCCTGGCAATGAGCTCATGAGGTGGGATCATATTCCTCTCACAATCCCCTCCTTCATCATCATCACTACTATCATCGTCAACTAACCCATGACTTCTACTCCAGCAATTTCCATTCTTCTTCTCCTCCCATGACATCTGAGACCAGTCTGGGATATTCACAGGTGCAGAAGACTGATACCTCATTCTCCTCTTATCATTCTCTTCACGATATGATTCCTTCCTATGAATCATTACTGATCTTCTGTTATTTTTATTATTCCCATCCTTTGCCATCGATCGGCAAACTGCAACACCATTACAACCATTTTCCTTAAAACCAACCTGCTCGGAGGTTTCTGCATCAATACTATCCCATATATCCTCCTCATTAAACTCTTCCATCCTCTCAGATTTCTCAATGCTTCCGGATTGCTGAAATCCAAAGAGCTTGTAAATATGATGATTCTCCTTAGGTTTAGACCTCGCCAGCATCGATTTTCTTCCCTTTACGACCACCCGAGATCTTTTTGCAATGTTTTTCTTCAATTCCCAATGATCCCAATCCTAAAATTCTATGTAAAGCCACTCAGATTGAGCCCATTCAAAGTGTTTTTTTTGCTCCACACAGGCTTCTTCACAAAATTTTCCGAAGAATAAACTAACCCAACTCCTGATCACTGCATATGAGCCCACCCAACTCCTCAGATTGATCTAATTTCAACACCGCCTTAGCCGTTACTCTCTATCCAACACCAACAGCCCCTCCCCTCTTATAGGTCCGAGAGATCATACTCCTAATTGTTTACTAATAAAATGAACCTGAATTCAAAACTTCAAGGTTAACTATTTGTCGATATTGGTTTTTTTGGGGCTTTTAACCCAATCCTGGATCCATTTGATGGTTAGAAATTCAAATCCCACTCATGGAAGTTGTCAGATCGAAGGAAAATGCCACACCGAGCCATTAACAAAGTATATTATTGCATGACATGATCTTTTACTATTCTTCACTTTGGATGTCATCATGATTTCATTGATTATCTGGAAGATGCTTTTTGTATATGTCACGTTATCCATTGTGGTTTTTCAATTTGAGGATGTGAAAGTTCATTGGTATTTTTGGTAAAACAAATATTTAAATTAGATCAAAAATAGGACGAATTCAATTTGAATCTACCTATAATTTTTAAAATCCTAAAAAAAAGTCGCATAAACTCGGATCTTGACAAGTGAAATAGACGTTTCGTTGGGATTTTCGATTTGCTGGACCAATAAACATGACGGGAGAAATACTAAAATTTGGGACGAGTGTATGAAGAGAATGCATATCTTGGACTCTGTGCTCCAATTATGAATGCAAAGAAATGTCAATTCCCAGACGTGCATGGTATTCTTTATTATGAATTTGATTGAAGCAAATGAAACCACTGATAGAGAAAGATTTGTACGCCAACTTTAATGGCTTGTAATAAATAGTGGGCGAGACGATTCTTCTGCCTTGATGTTGAAATCTCTGTAATAAAAACCAACCGTGTTTAACCTAAAAAAAAAAAAAAATTAGGCCTTTAAGAATACGTTTGTAGAAATAGAGGATTCCACTATGAACAGCTAATCTGATTGCGTATAAAATACCACTCTCTGTATTCAAGATTGATTATACACAAATACAATATTGAGTGCGATTTATGAAACATGCAGTGATCACATAACGTGGGATTCCTCTTGGAAAAAATAAAATGTTCTTGGAGTCAAGCAGATGATTACAAACGTTACTGTTTGACATAATCAATTACTGCCATCTGTAATACCATCCGAGGTTTGTCGATAGCCGTGTGCAATTAACGATGAGCTACAAGTGGCCCCAAGTGATAGTGTGAAGAACTTGGATTCCAATCATTCTTGGGAAATACACCACCTGGGCTTCACTGACGTAGTATCTGATGAGTAGTTGTGCAGTGCTAAATCTGCTGGAATTTATTTTTATTTGGCAAAAAGGAATTGAATAATCTACACTTCTGGAAGAAATTAGAGGAGCATAATATGAAAGCTTCAAAATCATAATACAAAATCTGGATATATTTAATTGTAGCATACTTGTAAAAGAATATCATTTGGCTTTCCAATTGTGATTTATTCAATGAGGTTTTGATAGAAGACCATGCATGATCATTGTGAGTATGAGTATGTGACAAGCAAGTGTAATATAAAGAAGTGTCACATAAGTTAACGTATGATAAAAGGTAATTATATTGGATAAGTATCTACGTGAAAATGTATGTAATAGAATGCTGAAAGACAAAGCTTCAAAACCATCCATGATAATTGTGAGTATGAGTATGTGACATGTAAGTGTGTAATATAAAGAAGTGTCACATAAGTTAACGTATGATAAAAGGTAAATATATTGGATAAGTAAGGTGAAAATGTAATAGAATGGTGAAAGATAAAGTTGAATTGTGGAGGTGAAAATGTAATAGAATGGTGAAACACACAGTTGAATTGTGGAGGTGAAAAGTGTGTAAGAGTGAGAAGAGAAGAATATAAAAACCATGACATAGAAAGAGTGTGATGAAGGGAGATCTTGAGTGTGCATTTATGAAGCATGATGTGGGGAACTCATAATATATGCAACATGGTGATAAGCTTGACAAAAGTAATGCAACAATTTTTCAAAGGTAGTTAAAAGGTTAAATTAAGAAAATGAATAATCAAAACCAATATTAGAAGAGGAAGAGAATAAGCAATGCTTTAAAGGTAGCTAAAAGGTTAAACTAAGAAAGATGAATAATCAAAACTAATACTAAAAGATGAAGAGAAAAAACATAGAAAAAATCCTATTCAAAACTAAAACAAGAATATTAATTATGGAAGTCATACATCCCTAAACATTACACCAAGGAAGGGACACTTATGGGGGTGGGGGGTAATATTAGAGAAAACATATTAGAGAGGGTTCCAACAAGAACGGTAGATACAATTTTTTGCTAGTATTAGAGATTGGAATGGGGTCTTTTCACTTCCTTGATGGTAAAAAATCACTATAAAATCAATCCCTAAATCTTGCTTTTGGATATATGCAAGGTGCAAAATGCTATAATCTTTGAAAATAAAATTTGCAACCAAGACAAATATGAAATAGAGACAAGTCGTCTATCAAAGAATCAGTAAAATCAAGGATGGAAAGAACATTATAAAAATATCCTTATTGAAAAGCTTCAAGAATGTAGTGTACCCAACCATGAGCTAATGCAACATTACTTGAGGAATACACATTAAGACATGAAATTTCCTCTTATTAATTTCATGTAGCTTATCGGCTACAAATTACACACAATTTAACCATTTGACTGGTACCAACGTTCTAAATGCATCTAACAACATATATTAAAACATGAATGCAACTTCTCAAGCAAACAAAAAACACACAACATCCATATAAACCATTTGCACAACTAAATATCATGATAAACACAATAGAGAACTTATCTGTTAAAATAGATAACCAGCTGAATGCATACGAAGGATGAAACTCCTAGCCATACCCATTGCTATTCATTTTCTTTCAACAACAAACCACCCCTACTAGTGATCGCAAAAACCCTCACAAGGCTCTTGAGTTTACTTCTCAACACAAAAAAATCTTCACAGACTTATAGCCTGATTTATAGGCACACCAACCTCTTTCTCAACATAAAACATAGCCCAACAATGGCTTTATTCAGTCCCAACATGGTTGGTTCTCTTGCCAATACTCATCTCCTCTCTTGCTATCCAAAATCTACTAGTAAAAACTGTTCTCCATGCAAAATCGTGGTTGTCCCAAAAAATTGCCTCCTTGGCCATAAAAATTTCCTCTCCTTGTTTGCTTGCTTGACTTGATTTACACTCTTCCCCGAGCTGATTTTATCCATGCCCATGCTCTCCAATAACTATGGGATGTGACTTGTCACACCCACCCTCTTACAAGAGTTTAATGATTGGTTTGAGGAACACTCAATAACAAATAGAAGGTTTACACAATAATTATGATCATTCAGGAATGTGGGTTTAAATTAATACCGATGAGTAACTCCCCCTTGGAGCCCTCTCTTGTGAAATCATATCCCCTCGTCATTCTTCATTCTTTTTGCAACCAATGATTACTACTTTTACCATTCCGCCTTCGACCACATTAAACCAACATGGTCTCTTTGCCCCAACACATCGGCTCACCAACATAAATCACATTTATGCAATTACATTCTAATTTGTGGGGATTAAAACTGGGGATGTTACAAGGAACCATTAAGGAGTGGATATTCCCTAAGAATAGCTAGGGTCTATCTAATATATGTTGGATCAAGGTGAATTTCAATGGGGTAACGAAAGGTAACCTTGAGAAAACACTCATGGGAGAGTCTTAGCGATACACCATTCTAGGAAAACTGGAACCAAAAAAAGACCAAATAGTAACTCCCTCCCAATAGGGTCCAATCATAACAACATTTTGGGAATTTCCATACTAAAAAATGTCCCAAATGTAGCTTTCCTCACTATTTTCATCAAATTGGTCATTGTTATGACCCTTGGTTCTAAATATGGATGCTATATTCTCCAAACAATTGACTAAGTTAAAAGTTTGTTGGAGCAGGCAGTTTTGGGGTTAAGCATAGTAAACAAGGAGAAGATCTAAGGAATGGACCAAGGAACAACACGTGCCATAAAAGAAGGAAAAACAATGCGACAAAGGGAAAAGTAAGCAGTGCACCGAGAAATAAGGAAGAGCAACACAGAGTCAAAGAAAGAAAGGGTTTGATCGAATACTAACCACGTGGAAGATAATTGGAAAGTGGGAAAGTGGAGTCCACATAGGATTAGGGTTTTGGAGTCATAATGTAAAGGTTTTTACTCATTTTGTAATGTAAATATAATGTGTGAGGTATATAGGAGGTATCGTGGAACTCATATGTGAAGAGATTATTTTGGAGAAGCTTTTTGAGTCTTGAGTCTTTGGTATGTTCATTTTTTGTTGTATAGCTAAGGAGCTAGTGGAGACTTATGGAGTATAACTGATGGTGAGGTCACAAGATGTGGAGCTTGGTGCAACACTCATCCGCCTCACCATTCATAACTTATGATGTAATGTGTGTTGCGGAGGACCTTTTTGATGGAAAATAAAAAATAAGTTGAGGATCTTTGTGGACATAGCTCAAGGGGGTGAACCACGGTAAAAATGGTTTCTTTATTTGTGTTGTGTATATTTTATATGATTTAAAATGAATGACTGGTTAAATGAATGTATCTATTAGGGTTTATTTACACTGTGCATTAAGATAAGTATGCAGAATTAATGTTATGAATGAATGAAATAGTAGATCTGATGAATGGTATAATAGAATGTATGTTAAGGTATAAGTAGAAGGAGTAGAACATCCCCAACCCCTTCCCTGATTGCAGACAATTGGTTCATGCAATCAACCATAAGCCATCTCGGGTGAGACTGCGTTGTGCACTCTATGCGTAGTGTATCATTCTGGTTTGCTAGAAGGTCTGATGGTGACAAGGGTTTTGTTGGAGCACTAAGGTAGAACCTAGGTCAGCCCATACATCCAAAAAATGGTTCTATTTGTCAACTGGAACTGAGAATAACATCGTGGGAGGGGTTTGATAAAGAAGATGCAATAGTAAAAAGGGATGTTCAGTCCATGGAATCATATGAAGCAAGAGATTCAAATATGGTTGGAGACAAAGAAGTTGGATTTTGCGCAAAAAGATACTAGAAGTTCCATATATACATGGTGTCAATATTTACAGAGGTATGTGTTTATTGATTTGCATGAGGAAATTTTTTGTTATTTTCTAGAAGTATTGCAAGAGTGGATATTGAGGTTTAAGGATAACCATCCAACTAATTAGATTAGGCCAGTAGAGTTGACTGCTGAGAATATGCGCATTTGGAAAAGTTTAATAATAAATTCACGCGCGTAGTATATTTCTGGTTAGACAGTATTATTGCAAGGTTTACTACTGAGTTTGCAATAGACACAGTGAAGTCATATATTGTTGCAGAGAAGGATTTCTTTAAGGGACCAAGAGGAAGGTATATCAAATCAATTTACACGTCGATCAAGATATTATTACATGATAAAGGCGTGATGGCCATGTAATCAGATAGATAGATCACTCTACACGCATGGGGGAGTTGGGGGAACACTAAGGAAGATATGAGATATGGAGAAGGCTCCAAATAATAATCAGAAGAAGGAAGAAATGGACCCCATCATGATGGATTAGGAACATACCAGGGAGATCATAAGGAAATTAGGTGTCACACGCAACAGACAACCCTACTAGTATAAGATGAACAACAATAAGAGACTAGTAGTCGAGCGAGAGGGATTGGACATCGATGAGGAAGAATTAGATGATCTTTGCGCCATAGGGAAAATTCAGGATATCTTGTGTGCCACATACGAGAGAAAAACTAGAGGTCATGGGTCCAATGTAGAAGAAGGCTCTCCAATTGTGGAAGAGCTAAGACAAGATTTGAAGAACTTATCATTTCAATTGAATCTCAATAAAGGTAAGGAAAAGAGAGAATAGTGTACAATGTGTAGTACAAAAGGTCATCATAAGAATTAGTGTCCATTATTTGAGCAGTATATAAGAGTAGGTATGCCAAACCCTTTATATTCAGGAGGACCCTAGTGTGAGATATATAAAGTACATGGACATGATCTATATCATTGTCCCCTGATGCAAAAGTATCAGAGAATACCAAAGAGTACATTTTGTAATTTTTCCAAGTCAGTTGGACATGAAGACAAGGACTTTAGAACTATGGAGATGATGAAAGAGCATATTTCAGATACATATAGGGTATAGGATGAACACATAATAGGACAACCTATGTAGTGACCACAGTGTAGTAACACACAAAAGTTTGCAGCACAACTACAATACAATAACACACAACAACTTTAAGGACAAACTTAGTATAATGCACAAACTCGGTATAATAATGCGCAACCACAATAAAATCAAGGACTGCAGTATAATACACTGCGTGGAAATAATCAGGGTAACAACTGAGGCTATAGAGGAGGTGGTCGTGGTAGAAGAGGATTTGGAGGTGGAAGAGGACCATTACTTTGTCATAACTGTCAGAATCCTGGACACTATGTAAGATATTGTCCATTCCCACCTGTGAAATGTATGTATTGTCACGCAACAAATAATGAAACATAAGACTATCTGACACTATTGATAAAGATACAAGAAAAGAGGAACTAGAATAATCAGAATGTGTTATAGATTGCTATGGAAAACATGGAAGAGGATGGAAACAAGATCAATATAGTTACTAGAGGTGGAGCTAAGACATTAGATGATGCAGAAAAAAAGAATCAAGATATACACCAGTGGGTAAGGAAGAATGCAGAACCTGAGAAAAATTTTGATGTGTGCAAAGAAAAGGAAACCTTCAAAGAAGCTAGACATGATATTTTGAAGGAAAATATTGCATCTACATTAGGAACGAAGCCAATAGATGATGTACCAGTGTATGAAATTCCCCCTTTATTTGATCAGACTAACAAAGAGAAACCTTTGGAGGAAGTAAGCAACTTAAGTAACTTTTTGGCCTCCTTTGTGAAACTGTTGAATGATAAGTCATCTCTACAAGTACTATAGAATCTATTAGAGAAGTGCAATTGTGGGGAAGAAGGGGTTAAGAAAGTGAATCAAGTCTGGAGGAAGAAAATAACAAGTAGAGAATTCACGTTGAATGCAAACATTGAATATTTAAATATGGGGGATATCATACTATATTTAGAGTCAGAAGTCAATGTTCTACTGAAGAAGACTTTGGAGGCTAAGGTAGAACCTCAATTGGGATATTCACCTATTTAGTTGAAGTTAGAAAATCATCATAGAGTGGTGCCACTTGGAAGATTGAAAGGGATACCAGTAGATATAGATGGTATACACACCATGGAAGACTTTGAATTCATTGACATAGTATATAGTACTACACCCTATCTAGCATTGTTGGGTCTAGACCGAGGTTTTGATAACTAGACAATCATCAATTTGAAGACAAGGAAGATGATATTTAAATATGGAGAATATAGAGTTATTACACCATTGGATCCCTCAGAAGGAGGAAAGTATGTGGAACCTACAAAATATAATATCCTTACATAAGACATAAACTAGCTTTATAGAACCATCGCACGTGAGGAGGATTACATAAACCCAACGGTAGATGGAATGATGAGTTGGAGGAGTATTAGTTCTTATGCTTCAAACTCTGACACAGGATTGGAAAACGAGAAACAATGATTACATGAATTATCAACTAGAATATGTGCCAGAATGATGCACACACTGAGATGGATTGGATCCGAGGTAAGAGAACCTTCCACTTTTTATGGTCAGAATAATCTAGAATAATTTTTAGAAAATTTTGAATTAGAAATTTTGGAGAATCAAAGGTTATTAGTTCTAGACATGGCATTGAAAGAAAGACATTCCCATTGGTGGGATGCATATAAGGAGAATATTAAGAACTGGTTTCAATGCAAGAGGTTATTATTCATTAGATTTGGCGTAGAACCAGAGAACAAATTTTTGGAAAAGTATGATGGGATTGGACAACCCAGAGAACACATAGATAGGTGTATGGAACAATGGAGATTAGTACCACCAGGTAAAAGACCACGTCACTTTATTCACACCTTAGAAGGAATTCCTAGGAATTGGTACACAGTGTAGGAAAAACATAGAGAAACTGCCAATTGGGAAGAAATGCAGTAGAATATTTTGCTTACGTTTTCCTTTGAGCATGAGAGTCCAGAGATAGATAAAACATTAAAGGTAATAAGGGACATGATTTTTGAAGAACCTGAAGTAGATATTGTGACACTTTACCAGAACAAGAAGAGATAGACAGTTAAATAGTTGTTATCTTTTTATCATGTAGCAGAAGAAGAATACTCAATAGAGGATAACCCACGCGATATCAATATCCTAGAACTTGAAGGAGAAAGAGAAGTAGAGGGTCAAAAGTTAGAGTTAGAAGATTATGAAGCCCCATTGAAGATAAAGAAGGTAAATATTACAACATTAGAAAACCCAAAGATTGCAAACATTGGAGATTATTGGGACAATCAGACAATAGAAAGAATCATAGAGTTAGTACGTGAATATAGTGACCTGATTCCAATGACATTTTCATAGATGAATGAGTTAGCAGGAGAACTTAGAGACATGAAGATCCCTTTAAATCCAGAAGCCAAAGCTATACAATAGAGACCTTACAGATTGAATTCAGTATACAAGGAGAGAGTGAAGGCAAAGATTGACATGATGATGGAAGTTGGTGTCATAGAACCTATGGAAGAATCAAAATGGATCAGTCCTATGGTGGTGCAGGAAAATAAGCAAGGGGGAATCATGATCTGTGTTGACTTGAGGAAATTGAACGATGCTTTCCTACATGATCCTTTTACCACCCCCTTTACAGATGAAGTTTTGGAGAATGTAGGGGGTCAAGAAGCCTATTCATTCATAGATGGGTTTTCAGGATAGCATAAGATAAGGATTGCAACAGAAGATAGAAATACAACTACATTTTCTACAAAATGTGGATCTTTTCATTATATAGTGATGCCATTTGTGTTGAAGAATGCACTTGCAATTTTTTCTAGAGTAGTAGTAGCATATTTTAAGGACTTCATTCATAATTTCTTAGAAGTTTACTTGGATGATTGGACACTGTTTATTTTATTGAAGGATCATGTTGCAGTATTAAGGTTGATGTTGGATAGGTGTAGACAGTGTCAGATCTCATTGAATATTAATAAATGCATTTCCAGTGCACCTTTTGGTATTTTTCTAGGACATGTGGTGTGTAAACATGGTCTACTGGTGGATCCTGCTAAAATGGTTGTATAATTAACTTACCACCACCGAAGTCAGTGCACCATTTGAAGAGTACAATTGGACATATAGGGTATTATAGGAAGTTTATAAGGGGATATGCCCAGATCACTACGCCAATGGAGAAATAGTTGAAGAAGAACATTAAGTATCAGTGGAATAATGAGTGTCGAAAGAGTTTGGATATTATGAAGGAAAAGATTGTCACTGTGACAATTCTGGTTTTTCCAGATTGGTCCAAAGAATTTCAAGTGCATGTGGATGCATCTACAATAATGATAGGAGAAGTATTGACACAACTAGGATAAGGTGACGTATATCACCCTATAGCCTTCGCTAGCAGGAATCTGTTAGACTCAGAGCATAAATACAATACTACAGAAAGAGAAGGTCTAGCTATGGTTTATGCATTGCATAAATTAATACATTAATTGTTAGGCCAGATGTAATATACCCAACCCCTTAAGTACCTTTTTAAGTCACGAGGCATCAAAATTCTACTTTCCTCCATCATCTCTAATCCTCTTCCCGAAATCTCCATCACCTTATTCTTGTCAAGATATTTCCAATGATTGTTACCATGCTCAAATCTGAGCCCTGGATTGGAAGTTATGCCATTTTGAAGCTCTTCAGGAACCATTGGTCAAAGGCCACATGGCACCCACGTGGGCTCGTCTCATTCGTACCATTCCACCTGGCATGGACTTGACCATGGTTTTTGTCCCTTAGAGATGACATGGTCATTCGAGAGGCAGTTAAATGGGTTGTTCCTTGTGCCTTTGTGATCACCGACTGTTCAACCCTTTGTCCTTCCTATCTATGTATGAACCATTCATGGAGTTATGAAGTCCTTCCACATAGCTCCGTCCTTCGACCCTTTTTGGCGCATACATTCTAACATCCCAAACATCCCGGAGTTCCAAAATCTCGAAGTACTACCAAGTAGATCTGGTCTTTGGCCCTTTTGGGAGGATACCTTCTAACATCCCAAGTCTCCTAGAGTTATAAACTCCTGAACTAGAAAGGTATTTCCATGTAGCTCTGGCCTTCGACCCTTTTGGGATCATATGTTGTAACATCCCAAGTCTCATGAAGTTCCAAACTCCCGAACTCCAGAGGTACTAACACATAGATCTGGCCTTTGGCCCTTTTGGGAGCATACGTTCTAACATCCCAAGTCTCCCAGAGTTCTGAACTACCAAACTCTCGGGGTTCCAATAGACATAAGGTCAAACAGTCACACACCAGGGAGTGACACACGACAAATAACATATATGACACATGGCCCTATCAATGGGTGACATGTGTCACATTCCAATTGGCATATAAGGCTTGTAAAACACACGAATTAGGGTGACATGTGGCATGCCAAACATGGGTCCATGTCACCCTGGGTAACATCAACGTGCCACATCACTCTCGATGGACAACCTCCTGAAGCCTCTAAAATAAACTACCTACAAAATCGCCTGGAGCCTCGAAGTATGAACTCTCGCTAACGAGCTCCCAACACCCCTTCTATCCTACGGTCAAGATGTGTCCACGTAGACCCATAGATATATGGCCTCCATTTCTTTTCAACTTTGATGTTCATCGGCTTTGTTGTGTAATCTCCTCTTTACTCTTGTAGTTGTCAACATTGGGCTAACCACATTCTAGATCCAACATTTAGGGAGAGATATCAACACGTCCCCAGATCAATTGTCCAATTCAATTTGTGACTTCGGTGTTCAATTTTTCTACCCTCTTAAAACTCATTTTCTCTTGGACAAGGACTTCACATAAGTGTTATACACAAATCCTTCCACTGGTGGATCGAACGATTGGGAGGGGTTCTTAATGGACTCCCCAGATCCACGACACACATTAATTTGCAACTTTGGAATTTGGGGGTTTTGGTGTTATGACACCTCTGTTCTCCCGAAGTGGTCAAGGTCAAAATGAACATGACATAGATTCAATGGTCAAGGAAGATCCCAAGTATCCTCAGATCTACGACTTGCATTACTTCACGATTGCTAAGTGGATCAGGGTTTTAATCGGTGGGACAGATCCCACGGTCATGTTTAAGAGATCGTTAAATGTCATTTAACCTTGTGTGTAACCGAACCAACATGTTACCTTCAGTTGGTTTTGGAGGTTGTAATGTCATAGCATCACGGAGATCCAAAATCTTGGAGTTTCAAATCCAAAAGGATTAGCTCTTGCTGGGCATAGCACTGGGTTCCATGGTCCTGGTCTAATGAGGTTTCCTGAAACGTTTCAGGACTATAGGCCCAAATCTTCACCATTATTTGGTTAGGGTTGTGGGAATGAGCCCTCAGTCACACAGACAATTGGTTTAAAGGATGCATCATTTGTCTGCATTCTACGAGCATTATAACTTCTAAGCTTGCAAATACTTTGAATGAAGTGTGGGAAAAATTCTTGTGCTTCTCTTGGAATTTGGAAATTAGAGAGTTATTAACCTACACATAACTTGGATAGGCTCTGTGCACCCTTGCACTACCTCTCTTGAGCTTAACATACCCGTTTTCCAGGAGACCCAAAACAACTGGAAGTGTAAACATGCATACATGAAATTGTGCCTATGGTCAATAAAATCACAATTCATTTCCTTTAATTTGATCCAATACAAGGCCTCAAGTATTTACGTTTAAAAATCATGTTCGACCATATAGTTCCTTACTTTCTTAAATACAAAAACAGGAAAAGTAAAGAAAAACGGTGTAATCATCAAACAAGCATGCACATCCCTTAAACATTCATGAGGTATTCAACCTTATTTTATAGTTACAATTCCTCTTCACAGGGTATGAGAATACTTATATTTTACAAGTGGCATCCATACAACTGAATATGGGTGTTATCCTCTCGACCCAACCATAGGCTCGGAGGAATTCACTCTTAGCACTCTGGCCACCCCCGTTCTAATCCATGATATCACTAGGGAAAAATCTTGCAATTCCTTAGAGACTGTCTAACTCTATCTGTCATATCCTCTGCAAGGTTTATCATATGCTTCCTTGGCATCAAGCTCGCGACCCTCATCTTTGAGGAGTCCCTTTTTTTGTTTTCTCTTGTAACTGAAACATTTTAATCTCTTAGTTCTTCTTTGAACTGGATCTTCTCTCACACTCTCCCCTTTCTCTCAGCATATCTCGATCGCATGCCCATGTGGGCTTGGTATCCTTTCTTGTTGTCCTTCATGTGTATTAGTGCATGCCTTTTTACTCCTCTGGAAGGTTCTGGACCAATCATGTTCCTTCTGTCAGAATAAACTTAGTTCAGTCTGGGCATGCAGGAAAACTACACTCTGTGTTACTTCAGGCTGACAGTTTTTTGTCTCCTCCACTAGACCCTCCATGCTTCCCTTCATGGGGGAATTTGATTGTTCAACTAGTAGTACTTATTTCAGTAACTGATTCTTCCTTGTAATCCAGATGAGGCTTATTATTTCAACAAAAAGAATTTGGGTCAATTTGATATATTGAACCCTCTCTACAGTTTCCTCACTCTTTCCTTTATTGATATCATGTACAATACTTCAAGGCTTCACCCCCATAGTCAGTCATTGGAAATTTAAAAAATAATACATTTACATTGTACACATTCCATAGAATGGTAATCATAATTAATGATTATTTACAAGTTGGGGGAAATAGGGGTGTTACAAACCCCTCCCCCTTAAAAGGAACACCGTCCTCGGTGTTATTTATCAATAACATATGTCAGGCCTTTGTCATTCACCTGCTTCAAAAATATTGATCCTCTTTCTTGGTTAGGTCCTTTCCATACTCTTGGCCTTCATCACTTGTGATCAATAATGTTGGACAACAAGAATATTAATGACAATTTCATGCGGAAACATTTTATTGTTGTGCAAAATTCAAGAGGAGAATTTCAAAATCTATCACAATACTTATCTTTGCAGTTCATGGATTCACATCCACATGAATGTCTTGTTATCTTTTCTCACTCATTTTTCCTGAACATACCAATTGTGTGCATGATCCCAATCAATAGTTTATAAGTATTATCAAAGTCTATGTTTCCTTATGGTCACTCACCCTCCAGGCCCCGACTTAGGCATTCCCTTCTCTTCTATACAATTCCTTGGGCTATCCATATTTCCTTTTCAAGGATTTCTCACATAGGAATAGTTATAAAGACTTCATTGAGCCTTATAGTAGAGGTGTCCCTCAAGCTTTCTCTGTCGAGGAATCCCTATGGCTTGTGTTTCCACAACAAAACATATTCTAGGGTGATCATGGCTTACCACATGGTTCTCATGTCTCAACAATAGCCTTTTTCATGCTTTCCATCTTGACAACCTTCACCTGTCCTCCCAAGACAGATCTTTTTTCATCTCACCTGTATCACAAGTATACATAAAATATGATATATTATCATTAATTTCAAATTCATAATTTTCTTGCAAATCTATCACCCACAGGTTTCCAAATTCCACATTTATTTTCAGGTCAGTTCCACATAGGAACTACATTCACAAGTATGGGATTTTTATTCCCATATAAGTTTGGATCAATAGTCAATTGGTCTTCCTTATGGGATTACAATGCTGCCATATCCAAGACCCTTCTCTTCCTGCAATTTCAACATTCCTCAGCGAAACAAATTGTTAGTTTTTCTGCACATTATATTTTCAACACTATGCATTCTAACAGTCCAAGTCATTTTTATCTACTCAAGGGAACAAATAAAAAGGAAATATAATTATTTGCGTATGCATCCTTTCAACATACTAAATTTTCCAAATGCAATTCAAATATCAAATGACCTTAATCAATGTGCCAATATTCATGGCCACATTCATACCTAATGCACCCTTGCATTGATTTCAAGTTTGCCACATTTTATGAAAAGAACTTTGACATGGTGTGTTGGAGCTTAAGAAACCTCTTCACCATATGGCTTATTCATTCTCATTAATTGTTCCAGCAGGACTATGCTTCCTGCTACAGGATGAGCATGATCCCAAATCAACACATACAAGACTAAAAGTTCCTCTTGAATGCACACAAGCATTCTTCCTTCACTAGTAACTAGGGTGCCAACACTCATGGCCACCCAAATTTACTTTTCTTTAACAACTACACAATTCAAGTGGAGTATTGGAAGGTCCTCCTTCCTCAATGGAAAATACATTGTCTACCCTCTTATGCAAACATGCATTTCCTCAATGCATTCCATGCAGTGTGCTAACTATGAGCACCTTTATTCCCAATCTCCCTAGATTGGTCAGTGTACCCATGGTAGTGCTTACTCATGCATTTTTTTTCAAGGATTATAATTCATCCTTGAATGTTATAGAATCCCTATCTCTATTATTTAGATTCTTCTTTCTTGAATCTTTCCCTTCTCGGGCAACAATAGCATACAATAGCCACTCAAAATTATTCACATATCAGTAAGAAATTAAAATACTTCAGAGGGGATTCTTACCAAATCCCTCCATACCTTATTCCACACAGGGAGGAACATTTTTATACATGTTCTCGCTGTTAGAACCCATTTTATAATTTTTACCTCATCAATAGTGCTCCATGGGGCTCCCAAAGTCCCTTCAACAATATTTCAACAAGAACCTTATTGCATTTATCCTTTATCAGAGGTTATCTACCATTGGCAGTTTTCCTTTCCCAACAACTCCAATCATTTCGTATACATTACATATATCAAAAATATATATAATAAATATATTATATATATTTGTGATGTATGTCATGTATAGGAAATGATTGGTGTTGTTGGGAAAGGACAACTGCCAATGGTAGATAACCTCTGATAAAGGATATTTTCAGATATTCCCCAACATATCTCCATGCACTCTACCACATTAATCCTTAATGTGTTAGCTAGTGCAATCACAATCCAATTTTCAATTCTATTTTATAATCATACAACCATCATCATCCTTGTGCCAAAACACTTACCTGCATTAGTAAATCAATTTATCGTACCAGAGAAATACAATAAACAATAGAGGAAGGGGTCAAGGAAATCTTCCCTCGTCCACTCCTTCCACACAGTCCTGGAATTTCGGTCCAATTGATTTATTTTTCCAAGGCCTCACTGCCTTTACTTACCATGACATAATGAAGCATATTCATTAAAACTTATTCATTGGTTTATTTTCCCTTTTTCCATCTGTACTTGTTTCCACAACTGCTCTTCTAAGGCTTACAATGATGTTAAACAATTCAGAGATTTTAGGGTGAGAAAATTATTCCCTTTTTTTCTCCTTCTTTGCTTATGCAATCTACTCCCTGTTGGGATCTTCCTACTCCTTTCCTTGAGAATCCTTGGTTAGGCTCTCCCTAACCTATTGGATACATCAACATGCTTGAATAACAAACTTTTTTGTTCATAATGAGTCATGAACCTGTGCATTATGCGCATTACCATTCAATTATTAGAATGGTCAACCATTGTTTTTTAGACTTCCACTCATACATTTTGTCTTAGAATGTAATCCAAGATATATATATATATATATATATATATATATATATATATATATATATA
>JZKD02S0534105.1:1135883-1165460 GCA_000966675.3 Picea glauca
CTCAAAATGGCCCCGGAAGTTAAACCTACTAAAAATAGTAAATTGCCAAAATTGCCAGAAAACTATTTTGAGCCAGTCGGAAAAGGTGGGTGGCCACCAATATCCACCTGGATCAGACTGGCAGAGGACTCAGGAAAACAAAAATTAATCGGCGACAGAGGCAAAGGGAAAAGTGATAGACCTTATGGAAAATAGAAACGCTTATGGCCGATACTTCTTAGGAAATATGATAAGGAAAAATAGGTCGATTAAATGGATGAAGGAAAACAAAAGAAAACTATAAGCCAAGAATAAAAACCTACAATTGGGTCTGCCAAAGGAGGAAGAATAGGAAAAATTATAGACCTATGTGTAAACCACAACCCATAAGACTTTGACAAGTTTATGTGCTAATAGGGGTGACATGTGGAAAATAACATCTATGACACATGGCCCTATCAATGGGTGACACGTGTCATGTTCTAGTTAGCATATAAGGCTTGTAAAAAACACGAATCAGGGTGACACATGGCATGCCAAACATGGTTCCATGTCACCCTAGGTGACATGAATGTGCCACGTCATTCTGGATGGACAACCTCCGAAAGCCTCTAATCTCGGTTACCTATGAAATTGATCAGATCCCCGAAGTCCAAACTCTCGCCAACGAGCTCCCAACACCCCTTCAATACTATGATCGAGATGTGTCCACATAGACCCATAAATCTATGGCCTTCGTTGCTTCATAACTTTGACATTCGGGGGTTCCACTGTGTAATATCCTCTTTATTCTTGGAGTGGTCAGTGTCAGGCTGACCACAATTTAGATACAATTGTTATGAGGAAAATCTCTCTATGGCTAGGAGTAAACCAGAATAGACAGAAATGACTGCAGAAATCAACTCTAATCTCAGGTATGCTATATAAACAAATATGCTAACAATACAAGATAAAGATCCTAGCTCATCCAGACGTTTGATGAAGTCCCCATTGAGAAATTGACTCAAATCAATATACCTGCAACTTGTCCTCAAAAACCAAGAAACAAAAGTATATGGTGATAATATATAATGTTATCACATTCAATAGCATAATCCATCAACATTCATAACAAATATGCCCATGGAATAACAATTCAAATATTTTCAAGATATTAATTGGACGAGAAAAGAGTATTTCTATTAAAATGTAATCAACAGAAGTGAATGAATTACAAACTTTCGTGTCAGCATGGATCATAATTGAGAAAATAATTCCCTTCCAGTTGGGCCTCCACCACTTCAATCCTCCACCAAAGGAAATATCATATATGAGAGACAATGAGGTTCTCAATCAAGAAGAGAAGAGCTTGGGAGCTGAACAATGTGTTCATACTTAAAAGGATAAAGGGATGGAGACTCAATATGAAGTGAATAATTTCTCCAGAGTAACTTTGCTTGCAAAGTTGAATTATTCTTCTCTTTTCCATAGCTTAGATTTGTCCCATTTATAGCCTTCAAGTGGAACTGAAGGGCCGATTCAAAATGTTTCTAGTATATGGAAGGTCAAGGATCATGGATCTCGTGACGTGACATGGACACCCGACACAATTTTTTAATTTTGGGCACAAAACCCATTGTATGTGGGCTGTAGTGGTGCAACCTACGTATATGTGTGATGTATGATAGTTAAGGTGCGTATATGTGGAAAATATTGTTTTTAGCTCTGGGATTTGCAAAAAGGAACTTCAAGTCTGCATAGGGAAATGGAACAAGGCCTTCTCAGAAAATTTGCATAGGGTGAGGAAATTATTTCTATAACAGATGCCCCCTAATGTGTGAGGTCAGAGGAGTATCTGCGATGGCCAAAATACATTATAACACCCAGAAGTGGAGTAATCAGGACCCAGCTGGAAGAACTAGTTTCTCCTGAGAATATTACAACCTGTACTAACTTTGCGCACATGGATGTCAATTTGAATTACATTGCAGATCCATGCGAGGATATACCAAACAAATTTTCATGACCATGAGTAGGAAATAAAAAGGTGGCTGCATGCCAAAGGCTGTCATAGTCACGAAAAAGGCCCAGTAAAACTAGTCTCAAAATCAATATGAACATATATGTATACAATGGAGTACAATCTAATCTCCCATGACCACTAAAGTCACATAGGTACTGGTCCAATGAAGGATAGGAACAACTTAGGAAAGCTGTGACTATGAACTGATGTCTTCAAGTCTTCTATAGGATCTGCCAAAGGTGCAATTCTACATTGTGTGAATAAAGGAGTTGAGGTCGAGGACAACAAGACTTCATTTGATTACTGGTCCTTAAGGTATACCGTTAACAAACACAAGACAACTTACTGATATTGAAAGTAGGTATCAAGGCACCAAGTGCATTCTTACAAGTGTGAATATAGGTGTCAGGGTTGAACACTTAAAGAATCCATCGATCAAGAGACATTGAGGTATTCCCAACTATCGATGGCGAGAGAAATTTCCACTGATGATTGCAAGCCTCTAGGTACTCATAGGACTCTAGGTCTCATTTCCAGAATAAATGGGCTGAAGTCGATGGAAGGAGACCCAATGAAAGGAGAGCATTGAGGCATCTCTCATCATTCAGCATGAGGTACACAGAAGGATCTTCATGATTTGGAGGAAATCAGACGAAGAACATGTTCACAAACCAATGACCCTGTGCATCTTTCACGTGTGCTAGATGCAAGCGATACACGAAAAACACCCTCTGAATAGTATCCAATAAGGAAAACTGCTGACAAAGGAGAGAAAACCACCAATAAGGCTAATGGAATCCAATACACTGCACAAATACCAACATGTGAATATATTTCTTTCGGTCCAACATAAGGGAAACCACCCAGTCAATGACCAATGATGAAATGTCGACTATTGGGTTCAAGGTTACCTACCAATGATGAAAGTAGGACCAGGGTGAACAATAGGACTGCATCTTCATGTAACTCTGAGACACATTGAGGGTATGGCTGACATCAAAATTCAAGAGTTATGAGGAATGTCCGACACTGGTTGATAGAAATCCTTTGAACAAGAGCATGAGAAATATGGAAGACTCTGGCAGCATAGACTCAATGATGAAAGTTTTAGATGCAGAAGGAATCAATCAAACTCTCCATAGGAACTGGAAGAGTAACTAGTCAGGGGAGTAAACTCTACATAATGAGCTCAGCGTCCTAAGGTCATGCTAAACCCAAAATTTTGATGACAAGTGGACTCAAAAATTTTGTGCTTTCTTTTTTTGTTTTTTCATAGTCAAATGAATGCTATGATACAAAGGAGGAAACAAGTGTCGCAAGTAAGAAATCTAGTTCCAACAGTGGAACATACCTATGCTTAATGCAAGGAGGTGCATGCGAGAGATGGACACTCAGGGGAATGTTTCATCTTGGGTATAGGGTGTTAAGTTGCAAAGGATATAAACAAGGATATGCTTGGTTGATGATGCAAAATGATCAAGTGAAAGGATTATAATGCATAAGCGAGAACCAACAATAGGCTCAATACTACAAGCAAGAGAATGAGATGCAATTACAACTTAACACCAAAAAATGTTCTTTTTTGTAATCTTAGTCTACTTGGTTTGAAAAGGGGATAAACTTGCACAAATAGACATACTTTCAAATCAAATTTACGAGTGTGAAAGAGACAAGTTCACTCGACAATATTTTCGCTTTTTGAGAGAGTCGGAAAATAGCTTAAATCAGACTCGTTGGGAGTCCTGTAGGAATAGGTATGCATGTTTATGAGTAATAAATTAGGTTCAAACATAAATTCATGTAATAGTTATAAGGGAATCCAGATCCTACATAAAAAAATATCTGCATGGGCACCGAATGAAGCAGGGGATCTAACTAGGGTACCCATGTTTGGTAGGTCTCTACCATTCGATAACGACACTTCTAGTTGTAGATAGAACGTTTAGTGTCACTATAAAATGGGTTTGTACCTAAGGAATATGAGTTGTAGTCATAGGATGATGTAAGCATGCATTATGGATTAGATACCTATCCTATATGTTGGGTGACTAAAATACCTGTCCAAAGTTACGAACGGGTGACATGGCACTGAAAACTGCAAGAATCCCTGGATAAACCACCAAAACCAACTCCATCGACTGTTGTATTAGTCCATTAGTCCAAAATATTGTACAAAACTATGCAAAGTGGGTAAAATTTTTCTATAAATAGTAAAAAAAACCAATTTTACTATACCATTTGGATTTTTTACCCAAATAGTGGATTTTGGACCAAATTTACACCAAATTTCAATTGTTGATTGCGAGAGCTATGATTGATGGAATCAAGAACTGCCTGGACAAGGTAATTCAACTTGATCTCCTCTTTCTTTTCATTGGATTAAAAATTGTAATTAGGCCTCCTTTTTTAAGTTATTTAGGGTGCAACTTCAAAACTAAGGTGTACGAGGGCTACAATTCATCGGGTCGCGTATATGCATACCTATACACGATTGTTTGAAACAAAACCATCATATAAGCATCCCTATCCGTGATTGTGTACACTACATCTTGTGTATATGTCCTTCGATAAGGTTTTTTAAATGTTTCTAACTCAAAAATTGGTTTGAATCCTGCAGGATGGCGCTAGAGTGGAGAGAAAGAGAGCATGAAGAGGTGGATGCAAAAATGGAGAGAGATATAGGGGCCCAAATGGACTTAAAAATATGTGGGCTATACAAGTTTTGGGCTCTCAAAGTTACGAGGGATCAAGTGAGACTGCTTCAGTTGTTTGTGAACTACCGGGATCAAGATAGTGAGACCTTCAACCTTGATGGACAACCATTAAGGATTGAAGTTGAGGACCTCTAATTCTTGATGGGATTGTCATGTCAAGGTGAGGTGGTCAACCTCAAAGCCTGGGGAGCTAGGAGTGGCATGAATATCGAGGATTACATAGCCACTCATTGCATTGCAGGGACTGAGAAGGTAGGGAGCGAACTCCCAATCAGAGAAATCAACAATCTAAGTCTCAAGATTTTTGTCCTATTTTTGAAATGGATCACAGGGTCAGCCTCTCTACACCAGGCATAAAGGCCACTTATGTTCTATTCAGTGGAGTGCTTTCGACCCATGGTTTACGACTAGTGCACCTCACTACTGGTCAATATGAAGAGCCAGCTGACAAACTGCAAACTCGTTAGAAATAGGAACTTTAGGTTCATGTCTATCCTTTGTAGTTTTTCCTTTGAGTGGGTTCTAGGTCTAGGCCCTAGAGTTGATATTTTTCCGCATGGACCTCGGGATCCAGCCATGTCACGGTGGATCGAGGTGATGAGGTGGACGAGGGGAAATAGGGTGCCAAAACCCTATAACAATGACTTTTTCTTCTGGTGGATTCGGTAGGTGATGGCTCTAGAGGACTATCCTTATTCAAGGATTGAATTCTGAGGAGATCTAGACATGCCATTGCCACCAAGGTCTGCCTATGAAGACATAGGTATGCCAAATTTTTTTTTAATATTTCATTTTTTTGTATTTTTGTATAATAAAAAAAAATAATTTTGGATGATGTCAAGTACTAACTAAACATGTATGTGATGCAGACATAGTTACAGGATGGCCGAACGAACTTCCATGACATCGGTAGAGGCACTGGGAGATGAGGCAACGGGAGGGGGCACAGATAGAGTGCTTCAAAATGTGCAGGGAAACCTATGTCATTTGACACAGAGGATTCCCATGGTTCAAGTGGAGGATCTGTCAGAGGCTATGCAACGATAGGTGGTAGGTGTGCATCATGCTTGGGTACGACTCTTTTGGCGTATCTCAAATGCCATAGTCTACTATCATGACACTCATCTAGTGCCACAGGCGTAGATGTTGTGACTATTGTATGATCGGCTATATATGTATTTTGAAGGTGTCAACAACAATTTTGTACTATAACATCATATTTTTTAGAGAGATGAAATATATATATATATATATATATAAACACTGATCTTCAACTTTACTTATGTTACAATGTGTACATTGACGGAAGTGTTTTCTTTGCTTTAGTTTTGTGACAAATGCCAATCTAAAACAAAATTAGCATATGCATCAGATACATAATTAGAACTTATAGGTATGTGATGATAATTAACAAAATCAAACTATCGTTTCGAAAGTCGTACCCATAAGAATCATTGGAGTAGAGTAGGTTCATGCACACGGTAATTGTCGTTCAACTGACATACTACTAGCTGTGAGTCTAGGGGAACTTCTAAAGAGAGAATTCCATGTGAAATGGCATCATGCAAAAGTTATATAACAACGCTATATTCAGCCACATTATTCGTGGATGGCTCTAGGAAAACACCACCTGAAGACACCAGTAGACCCTCAGGTGAGTAAACAACCCAGGTGGCGAAAGCCAGGTTCTGTGTATGATGACTGGTCCCGTTTGCGAATCCTAAGTAGACCGAAGACTCTGTTGACATCTACCAATTAAGGGAAAACTTGATAAGGAAGTTGAAGATAAAAATAAAGAGAACAAATATATACACTAAAATACATTAGTATACAAAGAGTTACACCCAATATTGGGGCTCAAGTGTAATATCTTTTTAAATAGAGCCCATTCCTGGGATGATTCAACATGTTCCCCTCATAATCTTTTAATTCATAGGATCCTTTTTCTAAGACAAGTCTCACTATATAGGGATTGTGCCACATGGTTTTGAACTTGCCTGCCCCCAATGATTGTTTGGATTGATCATATAGAAGGACCAAGTCACCCTCAACATATGGTCGAGGATAGATAGACTTATCGTATTGGAGTTTGACACATATTTTATTCTCTTCGATAGTTGTAGAGGCATCTCGACACTACTCATATAGACTCTCTATGTGTATAAGGCATTGCTAGAGATCATAAGTGTCAGGTAGGAGCGCAACTGCCAATCTAAGAGAAGGGATTTTGCATTCAATAGGTAAGATCAACTCCACATCGTGTACTAACTTGAAAGGAGAAAAATTGGTGGAATTCTTGACCGAGGTTCAATATGCCCAAAGTGTTGGATAAAACATGATATGCCAGTCATATTTCCTTTGGATGATAGTTTTATGCAAAATGGTCTTGAGAGAATTGTTCACGACCTCTACTTGTCCATTTTCCTAGGGGTAGTAAGGGGAAGAATGACCATGCCCAAACCCCAGTTTTTATGCTAGTTCTTTCATCATTTCATTATGAAAGTGAGTTCCATGATTAATGACAATATCACTCGGGATTCCTAACCTATCTATAATTTGATTGAATACGAAGAAGGCAACAGTCTTACCATTGTATTTAACTGTAGGCATGGCCTCAACCCACTTAGTAAAGTATTCTACGACTATGATAATGTGTTGATGCCCCTCAGCCAAAGTTGGGTTGCAATCCACAAAATCCACCCCCTACTTGGTGAAGGGATCGACGGTAATGACTGGATGGAGAGGGGATGGATGTGAGCACATTTTCTGAGTGAACATATGGCAGGGATGGCACTTCTTGATTGAGAGCTCTAATTCATTGTCGAGTAGGTTTGGCATCTGGGTAGGTTTTAATCTCATGCCCAACAATTCGAGGGTTAATTATTGGCATCTCTTCATATTACCAAGAGAATACGTCGCGAAATTCCTTGAAGAGCTCAGTGTAGATCAATATTTCTTCCAACGAACAATATGCACCGATGTATACATTTTCAACCTTTCCAGGGATACGAGAGATATCAATCATGAGGGTAGGAGAGATAATCTCCATGTTTTCTACGACATAAATGTTGTGTGTATGAAGTGGAACTACGACGTGACCGCCTATCATGCTCAAGGTTGATCTAAAATCATCTTGTTCGATTCACTCCAACTCTAGAAGAAAATAAGAGCGATGATGCATATCATCCCATGGCCTGTCAGAACCATTCATGTCCTCTATGATAGCTTCATCCAAAGGTAAAATCTCATCGATGCAGTCATGTGAACAAGATAATAAAGTGGACCACATAGGCTCTAGAACAGGATCCTCCTCATATTTCTATGAGGTAACATGATCCAGATCGATGGAAGAGTCAAGAATAGTTTGATACGTGATCTCTGCTGTCGATAGTGGCATGGCCATTCCAGTATGTGACTGACCTTCAGAAGACACACTCGAGGAAGGAAGGTCTAAGGATCGTTAAAATAGAAAATGAGGAAAGGAACAGACCTCTCTGACGAAGCGGGCCTATTAGACATGGCGTATATGTGATGAACTAGTGCCATGAAGTCAAAGGTACCCATAAGGGATGAATACATTCTGACACTGATATTCTTAGTTTTCAGCTGAGAATTGTCAATCATGGGGATCGACGGTACAACAGATGCATTGGGGATAACGTACGCAAAGGAAAACTGGTCGATCGTCATGATCTTCCCATCACGAGGAAAACAAAAGTGCGGAAGACAGATGATACAATTGCAGTCATAGCATAAGTCAAATTGAGTCCTAGTAACAAGTTATATTTTAGGGGCACATCAACCACCTCGACATCCACCTCTACTATCTTCCCACCTAAATGGACCAGAAAGGCAGGAAGAATATCATGAGGGTAGAAGAAACGACCATCAAAAGAAGTCAACATGGTCGGACACTAAAAAAGGGTCAGAGAGCTGAGGGCTTTCCAACAGACCAGGGACATCACACATGTTGCAATTCCTTCATCAACAACAGTATGTTTGATGGTATACTTTGAGTAACCCACGTGGATTTTCAATGCCACATGGTAAGGAAAGAGAGGCTTCACATATGTGATGTCAAACTTGATAACCTTTGAGCCACAAGGATCTAGATCTCCTAACGTAGATAGCAAGGAATTTATCTATGAAGGACACGTCTGGAGTACCTCCAGAGCCAACATTGCACAAGGGGTTTCACCCAAATCCTCAACAATAGAGTAATTATGGGAGGATCTAGCATTAGTATTGTGGGTAGAGAGCTTGAGTACTCCTTTCAGAATATGAGGTGGGGTGTAATATCCCCAAAAATAATTAATTATTAAAGTCTTTATGCACTTAGGAATTTTATTTCCATTTTTGGCAAATTCATATTTGGAAAATTATTGTCATTTATGGAAATTATGAATTTGGAATTTGATTATTTATAATTACTTATTTTCACTATTGGGCAAAGATTTGATTTTCCCAACCAACTCTTTGACTATGACACATGCAAAAGACTAATATTTTTATATTAATTGTTGAAGGACAAATGGAACAACCATGTTGAAATCAACTGACCATGACTCCATGACTAGGGAACAGACTTAAACTACCTTAGGGATGAATTTTACAATTGGCAAATGAGGAATTTGGCCACTAGCAACCCCTAAAAATCAGGGATTTGTAAAATTGCAAAAATTCCCAAAGGGGGAAAAAGACCTAGGCACAAGATGATTTTTGGATATACAACATATGGGAGGAGGCAAGATGCTGCTTAGTATGTTGGAGAAAGGATATCACTTGCTGTTATGAGCATTTTTATGAGTGTGAGGTAAGGGGGTTTTATGGTATGAAAAAGGGCTATAGAGAAAGAGGATCATTGGAGTTCTCCCTTATGGACTCATGGTTAGGCTTGGGGGTGAACGAAGCAAGTAGTTTGGCTGTTCTATTCTATGGTTGGGTGGAACTTGGTTGTTCCATTTGTTGTCCCAGAACTTTGTTCATATATGTATATCTACTTATTTCCTTGTTGAATTTTTTTGTTGATGAATAGCTGGTAGAATGAAATGAATTGTAGCATAAGTCTTTACAATTTGGTTTTATTCATTGAGTAAAGTTAAGAAAGCTACTATGAATTTGAGTTGTTAATAAAGTTGAGTTATGTAAATATATACGTACAGGTATTCAACTTAAGGAATATTGGACTGTTGGAAATGCTAAATGAAATTCTGGAAATGAATACACGACATAAATATATGTATATATATATTGTTGTATGTTTAGATACGTAGAGATGCATAAACATATAATGTATTCATACACAAAAATATTTTATAGACTTCTTGAATCACATGATATTTCCATTAATTTCCATTCATCAATCTATATCAAAAGCATAGAAAATTACAGTCCCTTTTACATTACAAAAAAACCCTTAAGCAGAAATTCAGGGGTATATAAACATGCTACATGTTACAGAGGTGTTTCAACGTTTAACAGGGTTTTGACATTTTACATAACACATGCTATCACAACTATTACATAGTGGAATCGTATTCAATATAGGGTTTCAGCCAGATGAGATTCCAACCCTCAACATTAAACATCGTTATTCGATCAACCTTATCGTTATACAACTGGCGTATGTTAAGTTCCCACTAAGTACTATGTTAAAAACCCTAACGAAACTGGAAAGAATGTCCACTACTCGTGACAGTTAGAGTGTGCATATAGTAAGGGTATAACTGTGGCAAGGAGACCCACATAAACATTCTGTGAAGAAGGTTAAAAATTTCAAGTAAGGCATACGATAATTCTTAAACTCAAAATAAATATGTTACCTTGGGTGACTATAGATATAGGTACTTTATACATGTGTCTGCATAGAAATAGGGTAAGGATTGGGCATCCGACCTTTCTAAACAAATATTGATGCATGGGATATAAATATGTAAACAAGAAAAGAAAATTCATTATAAGGGATTGGTTGTGGTAAGTTTGAAGTACTCCTTCATGGGATATGAAGTGGAGAGTACTAAGACTCATTTAAAGGTGGATCCCTTTGTTAAGGGTAGAAACCATGTTAGGATAGACTTGTTGAAACAACCAGGTTACAATTTCATGGATAGTCTAAACTTTAGCATGTTAGACAAAATATTGTCACATGTACCAAATTGTTTTAATAGGCATAACCGATGGAAAGATTAACTACATTGTTACGTATCTCTTGTAACTACGAATAAGTATATTTCATATTCCGATAGTGGCGATTATAGTTTTAAAAACCAAGCAAGTATAACGGAGTTAATAAGTTTTAATGCATCTATCAATTTATTTATTTTATTGGTGAATTTGGGGTACATTACACGGGGGCTTTGGTTTTTAGATCTGTAAGGGTGTCTCTGGAGGAGGGGGAGACTTTAGACAAGGTACAGTCTATGGAGAATTGTAATCATGAGACCAAGTGGCTACATTAACCTTATATTTAACCATATTGATGCATAAATAGACACTATCTTACGTCGGTGGGTTTTGACTCCCACTTGCTGCATTTCCGACATTTGAGGAGCTTAAGGCCATGTGTTGATTATATGGAAAAGGATTAGTCATCACAGTGGGTGGTAGGGATAAATGCCTCGCATATTCTGAAATTTTGGGGAATAAATGGGTAAGTTGGTCGCCTGTACAAAGCTTGCAGGGAAACTTCACCTTCCGCCTTTCTTTCTTGCCCTCACCAACATTATTATCCGACTTCTAATTATTACCATTGTCCTTGGGTTTATTATTATTCTTCCCACCCCTATTATTATTACTAGGTCCTTTATTTTTATTCCCTCCTAGTTATTGGTTACCATTGGGGTTGGTCCATGATTGCATAGAATGTACATCTGCCGACTGTATGGGAGTGGAGGACACAGACAAAGTTGGCCCTCCTACATACTAGTTTAGAGACAACTCTTTCAAGTGGCTTGTCATGGAGTCTACAGGTTTCAAGTCCACAATTCCATCAACATGAGGCCTGGGATTTTGTCTAGGGTCATATTTTGACCTCAGTGCATCTTGAAGAATCTCATATAACATCCCAGACTGAGCATATTGTTGGCAACCCAACATATTTTTAACTTTTTATATCAATTAAATGATCTATGTAGCTGCCTAACTGGGGTCATACATTTTTTTGTTCTTCGTAAGAAATTTTTGAAATGACAATTGTAAGTTTTTGGTTTTCCATATTGTTTTTTCATGCTTCGTTCATGACTGAAAGCATGAAAACGAAACATTAAAACTTACGATTGTGTTACCATTCTATTTGAAAAATTTATGAAAGGAAAAATGTCTCTACAGTTTATTAATGAAGCCTTGTTCCTTTCTATGAAGACTATTCTCTTTGTTTCGATTCCTTGAATTCCAAGCATGCTTAGGGATTGTTAATTATATCAACAAAATACCTTTTGATTTGAGCATTGATTTGGTTTTTGTGTGGTTCTTGGTCATATGTTTCCTCATCACTAGGCTTTGATTTACATGTTTCACTCTCCCAAACTTTATGATCGAACCCACTATGCTGTGCACTCATTTTTATTTTAATGCTCTAGTCGTGGTTTGTACTTTATGAGATGTGGCAATATGATTACACTCAACCCATCATTTCGAGGCTTGGTCTTGGGCTTTGCAACACCCCTCGCATTCATTTCAATCAATGCCTGTCTTTTCGTTATGTATTTTCTCCTCATACGCCTTAGACTGTTGATGGTTTTTGGGCTTGGGGTATAGCTCTGGTCTGCTCTTACAAACCCTCCATACGCACTATGTTTGGGTGGTTTCCTATTGATTCACCATGGCTCCTATTGTTAGATTCGAACCTAATGGCACTCAGACCTTTCTCCTATGAGACGATGCCAAAGAGGATCTTGAGGGTAACTGTTGGGTCATTTTCCTTGAAAGGTTCCAGGGTTTCAACCTACAGACTGCTCAGGAATTCACTCTCTGATTCGATGGATGTAGAGATAAGGTGGGGGAAATTCAACTCAAAGTCACAAAAGAGTTTTTGAGCCAAGCAACAAGACTCCCTGCGAGTGGTCAGAGGTGGTTCAAGAATGCTAAGGTGGAAGAGGTTCCATGGACTCTTTTCTTTACATCTCAGAAGATCAATGGCTGTGAAAAAGGTATGCCAGTTTCCTTACTGAAAGCCCGATGGCACGGTCTGCTTGCAGTGTTGAAACAGTTTGTCACTTGTGAAGACCGTTTTGGTCTTGTGTTTCTTTATCATCTTTGTCTTCTCATTATTTTCATATGCTTTCCTTTGAACATGCCTTATTATATGTGGAGGAGCCTTTACAAAATGGCTAAAAGGTTTAAAAATCCACGTTTGGATTTGAGTCTTTTCCACCATGGTTTAATAAGAATTATGCTTGTACATCACTTAAAGTTGCAGAACGATGATTGGGATTCATTTTTAACCAGAAATGGATTCATTCACCCCAATGATGAAGCGATTGGCAAGCCTGTGATTGAGGAAACCTTGGTCTATCCTACAATCCCCCTTCACCTACCCAAGGCTATGTTACGACCACCCACGGTAAGCCTTTACCCGACCCGAAAGTTGCTGAGCAGGCCCATGAGCAAGCTACACAACCTAATGACTCTGTCAAAAATTCAAACAAACCTACAAGCAAGAAGTTTAAAGGGGATGTTGATTTGAGTTTTAAAAATAAGAGAGCTGGAAGGTTAATTTCGAGGAAGCTCCGAAACAAGTTGAACCCTCATGCGAACTCGATCAAGATGATCGAGATCCATGAGAGTTCAGATTCCGAAATTGATAGATTTATCGCTAAAAAAGACCCTCTGTCATTCCAACCACACCTCGATCAACCTTATAACTTCGTATACAATCTATCGCCTTGTCTAAAACATAGTAAAGGGTTTCCTAGTATTAAGTTGGGTAATAAATCTACAGTCCATGTTGGAGATGCTCTGGTTCACAATCGTGGTTATTACCAAGGGACCGTCGCTCAGTCAAAGTGTGAAGTCTGCCTATTCTGGATTGATAAATACTACATTGATGTACCTATCCTACAGTCACAGATTAAAGCTCTCACTGATCAGGTTGGTGCTTTAACAAATGAAAATCATAGGCTCAATTCTGTCATTCAAAGAAAAGGGAAACGTATGAAGACTACAGGGAATGTGATATTAAAAAACGTTGAGACTGCAATAGCAATAATAAATTCTGAGATCATCTGATATGATTTAATTTTACAGTTTGAGGTATGATTTCTTTTATCTTAAAATAGGGTTATTAATTAAATAAATTAGATTGTTTTATTCATTCAATAAATTGGATTTCATTACTAAAATAACTAGCTACATAATCAATAGATTCTGTAGCTAGTTATTCTAATTTGAAATTTGCAAATTAACGGTTAAATATATATCTAAGTCTCTCTATTTTTTCTTTTCTTTTCAGGATATCTAGGAGTTCATGGTTACCGAGTGATCTGAAGCAATTTTGACGCTTGTTAGCCATATCTATGATACATTTTTGTATAAACAAAAATAAACATTTTTTAGCTTTAGGAGATTTGGTATGATCTGGGTGGTTATATCCCCCTTTTATTTTTGTAATCAATATCTGATCTCAGAGGATGAGACAGATACCTTTCTGAAGGCTTTAAAAACTCATTATTTTTTTGTAATCACATCATCTTGGCCTAGGGTGAATTGTGGACAGCTTATACACGAATTTGGACAGAACACATGTTTACATTTCTGCTTTAGCTATCTGTAAATATCGTTGTTGTCTATATTTTGTTTATCTTTATAATTAGATAATTGTCGATAGCTTTCATCTTCACAGATTATTATGTTGTCGAGAAAATCTCTTTCATACAGTCCACAATTTCATGCTTCAGTTATATGAGAATAGTGACTGATTGTTGAATTCAAATATTAAGGTTTATCTTAATCTTGTTGAATTATTAAAAGCAGATTGTTACTGTCAAATTTATCTTATGTAAAAATTCTTGCAGTCACAAATATCGTAGTTATTATTTGCATCCTGTCATTCTATTATCAAAATCCAGCAGTCAATATATTGTCTGGCATTTATTCCAAACAGCGTGAAAGTACACTGCAGATTTATCTCTTGGACAGACTAAATGGACGATTCATGATCATACAGACGTCGGATGCATGATCTTAAAGTCATTTATAGGTTAGTTTGTTCCTTTTATTTTCTTGTTCATTTTAGAAACCTTGATATGTGGTCTGGTTTTCACTGTCTATATATTCTGTTTCCATAGTATTTTGATATTTAATCTTATATATGCATAGAGATAAAAAGCAAACCAAAAAGAAATAGTTCACTTTGCTTTCTTTATCTACTTTCGTCAAAAGAACCATGTTTACATTGATTTTTGTTAGTTCAGATTAAAACTCATGAATTGTATAAAATACATATAAATTAGACAAACAATTATGTGTGTAAATATTATTTAAAATAAGTTGTATATTTATATGTGCATATATATATCAATGATTAGTAATTAGTGAGTTGTTTTGTTTCTTTTATTTATTTATTCGTTTCTTTTAGGATTCTTAGATTGGACAATGGAGCCATTAAACCCGTCATAGTGAGTCAATCCAAACGGCTTGGGTTAATTAGACAACCCTAGACCGGACTCTCTCTTCCAGTTGATGAGTGGTCATTTTCACCCATCAACAAATGGCGCTACAAGGAGGGCATCAACATTATTGATGGCATGTGGAGGTCACAAGACTCCTCCCCCACCTACCTGCTCACCTATAGTAACAAGAAGTCATTTTGATGACAATATTACCTCTCAAAAAACAACCACATCAAACGAAAAATCCACAGATTACCGTTGAACCAGTAACACCAAACCCCCCAGGGGCCGACGTACAAGAAATTGTTCGTCAATCACTTCTAAGGACACATGGTGCTTTGGCCCGTATCAGACAGCCAAGTCGGCCATTGAATCAACCACTAGACTTCTCTGATATTAGGGAGCAACTTGAAGGCACTAGTCTTAACCTAAACCCTACGGATCCAGATCACACCCTCACTCCTGCAGTCGGAGGATCTGGTATCCCACCTTCACCACCTCCTTCATCTCCTTCTTATTTAGGAGAAGAGTCATCCGACGAAGGTAGTTCTTCATCTCAGCCTTCGACACCACCCACGCCTATGGAAAATCTGAATAATCCTGCCAGACCTTAGCTCGATCAAGATGCAGTGGAAATACCTAGACCCCAACATCCTTTGCCTAAACATCCGGAGAAATGGCTCCCTAAATTCGACCTAGATTCCAAGCAGATCATTGAGGATCATATTAAAAAATTTATGCTAGCCATTAGACTCTGAAGAATATAACACAAATACATAGTATGTAGACTGTTTCCGTACACATTTGAAGGAAATGCCTCTACCTGGTATTTTTCCCAACAACCCCACACCATTGTATCTTGGGATAGATTCGAATATTGTTTTCTTGAGAAATTTGGAGACGACAAATCTCCTGAAGTCTTATTCATGGAACTCTCTAGTTTAAAGATGAACCCCAAGGAAAAAATAAAAGATTTTAATCAAAGGTTTCTAACATTAAAGAATCGAATCCCCACCAATTCAATGCCTCCTGAAAATATTATCATCGCATACTACACAAAATCCCTACACCAAAACATATCAATCTGGGTAAAAAGGTCTAAGAAAGAAGCATTATTGGAAGCCTTCGAGGAGGTGAGCCAAATTGAGAAAGATATTCCCATCTTAAAGGACAATATCTATAACGAGGCAGAGATTACCTCATCTTCCAAAAAGAAAATAGAAATTCTTTCTAGAGCCCCCCAAACGAAAACTCAATCAGACGGTTCAAATCTTGAAAGTTTACACAAGGTCATTCAGAAGTTGTCAAATCAAGTTATAGATTTAAAGAGATCAGTTGAAGAATCTTCTTCAAGCAAAGGGTCTTACAAACCCCCTTTTAGAAAGCCTTTTCCCACAAACTGGCCTAATTCAAATTCTGAAGGCCTAAATCTTGAAAGCCTACAATATGCTATCCAGACAATTATGGAAGCATATGATAACTTAATTCCTCCCGAGATTTCTGAAGACGTTCTTGAACAAGAAATAGTGGAAGAGGACGAACCCGCTCCCAACTTCTTCGGGCATTTTTCGGATAGTATCTTTCAAGCCAATTTCAAAACGGTGCATCCTTACGATACCAGAAGCAAAACAACGAATAAATCCTCTTCTGAAATTGGAACTAATGCACCTCAAAAATAGTCTAAACTAATTGAAACTAAGCAGAATTCAGCAACTCCAAGTTTAGAATATGATTTGATCGAGGATCTCAAAAAACTTAAAGCTAATATTTATGTTTATGAATTATTGAAATTTCCTTTTCTTCTGCAAAAGATGCTTCAGAATATTGTAGAAAACAACAAAAACAACAATCTGAACAACAACAAATTTACAGAAAACAACCATAAAACACCTCAAAAGGTCTTCGTTAAAACGACACTAGAATCCTCTGATAAAAGAGACATTTATGTAAAAAGCATAAAAAATGTAGATAAAATAGTCCCAGGGCCTGCGACTAAAAACCAGCAAAATTCTATTGTTAATATTTGCAGAAATGTCCCACCCTTTTTGTTGACTTTTGAAATTTTCAATAGGAATGTACATAATTGTATGGTAGATTCTGGTGCATTGTCAAACGTAATTCATTGGTCTGTCTCCCAAAAAAACAATGCTGAAGTTCAGCCTTCCAGTCTGAAAATTATCTAGCTTGATCGGACCAGTGTTAAGGTAATAGGTGAATTTAAAAATGTACTTATCAGATTATCATCTAATCCTAAAGTCCACTAGATTATTGATATTATTGTCATTGATATCCCTAAAGTATATGGATTATTTTTAAGTAGGGATTGGTCCGAACAACTACATGGTTACTTTGTGACAGATTTGTCTCACTTATGGCTGCCAAAGAATGGAAAGCCTAACAGAATCAAGATCAATTGTGAGCATTATCTCAAGCTTACGGTAACTGATTTAAATGATCCTAATGAACCATTCACTGCTTCCACCAATTCACCCGAAATGCAGGGGATGAACACTTTTTTCGGCAATTTCATGGCTGAAACTTCTACCATTACTGACCCGGAACATCAGTCCGAATTCATGACATGCACACAGTCAACAACCCTCTCTATGGTGTCATATACAGCTGATGAAAATCATATATAGTCTCATTACTTCGATGGATCTAAATCTAAGGAAGGAGTCGGCACAGGATGTGTGCTCATTGATCCAACAACTAACAAAACTTTGATCGCTTGCTGGTTAGAATTTG
This sequence comes from Picea glauca, assembly GCA_000966675.3. Lineage (NCBI taxonomy): Eukaryota > Viridiplantae > Streptophyta > Pinopsida > Pinales > Pinaceae > Picea > Picea glauca. Next base: position 1,153,934 of record JZKD02S0534105.1, read on the forward strand.
AATGCACAAACAATACGACCGAATACGAGGCACTCCTCCAAGGTCTTAGAAAGGCACTAGATTTGAGAGTTCAGAATTTAATAGTCTTTGGTGATTCAGAAATTGTGGTTAGACAAGTAAGAAACTCCATTCATTGCCTATCTCCACACCTGAAAAGATATCAAATTAAGGTATGGAATCTAATGAACAAATTTACTACGTTTAACATTAATTCTATTCCAAGATTGAATAATTTTGAGGCTGACTTGTTGGCTAATGTCGCTTCTAAACTATTTCCTGCAGAAGGCCTTTCTCCGAACGCATTTCTCTCGAATTGTTGTTCAGACCATCTGTCCCAGAAAACATCACTAATTGGAGAGTTTTCGATGACGATCAACAGATCATCAGTTTTATGCACATGGAAGATACTTTCCAAGGTGCAGTTATCGATGAAGGCACCCATGATGAAGACCTCCGCAATTTTACGGTAATATCGGACCCAAGATCTCCATAATCAACATCAGATCTGGTAAATTCTATCCCAAAATATGTGGTAAGATTAGAAATTTTTTATGATTTGCATGATAAATTCAGAAAATCAGTGAATTGTAAAACGAATAGTTCTTCCTTGACCCATGAAAAGGTGAACCTAGGAACTAAAGATAACCCACAATGTATCAATTTGGAAATGGGATGTTCTGAGCAAGAAAAGTCAACATTTATTAAGTTGTTTAAGGAATTTAAGGATGTCTTTTCTTGGACATATGATGATCTAAAAAACTTTGATCCTAACATCATACAACACATTATTCCCATGAAACTACAGACTCAACCTTTTCAATAGAAGTTAAGAAAGATGCACCCAAAACTTGAACCAACGGTCAAGAAAGAACTAAACAAACCTTTGAATGCTAAGATAATCTTCCCAGTAAGACATACACAGTGGGTCTCTAATCTTGTCCCTGTAAGGAAGAAAAGTGGCAAAATCCGACTATGTGTCGATTTCCAAAATTTAAACCGAGCATCAGATAAAGACAACTACCTTGTCCCTCCCATGGAACAGATTCTCCAACAGGTATCCAGTTCTGAAAGATTGTCATTGCTGGATGGTTTTTCAGGGTATAACCAAGTCCTTATGTCTCCCCCAGACCAGCTGAAAGCCACTTTCCATACTCCATGGGATACCTATTCTTATAGAAAGATGCCCTTTGGGATTATAAATGCCGGTGCCACTTTCTAGAGAGTGATGGATATCTCTTTCCATGGTCTAATCAATCAATCTGTAGTAGTATATCTAGATGATGTCATTATCTTCTCAAAGAATAAAGGATATCATTTAGCTCATCTAAGATCTGTTCTACAACGATGTCGTAAATACGGCATCTCCCTAAATCCCAAAAAATCTGTCTTTGCAGTGGAACAAGGCAAGCTGCTCGGATTCATTGTATCCAATGAAGGGATGATTATTGACCTTAAGAGGACTCAAGTCATTTCAAAACTTTCTCCCCCCTCTTCCAAAAATTCCATGCAATCTTTCTTAGGTCAAATAAATTTTGTTAGAAGGTTTGTCCCGAGTTTTTCAGAAATGGTCAGGCCATTAGAAAACTTAATAAAAAATGATGTGCAATACCATTCGGGACCTCTAGAAAGTCAATCTTTTGACTCAATAAAAAATTCCATAGTGGAGGCTCCATCCCTAATGAGCCCTGACTTTTCTCGAGATTTCACTCTCTACACGTTTTCCTCTGATCGGTCTTATGCCACTGTGCTAACCCAAAAGAATGTTGAAAACAATGAAGTTCCTATTACCTTTATGATTTCAGCCTTTAAGGGAGTAGAGATTAATTACCCAATAGTAGATCAGCAGGATTATGTTGTTTTTAAAGCAATAAAACATTTTCGATCTTATCTACTCAAATCTAGGACAAAAGTCATTGTCCCTTACCCTGCTGTCAGAAATTTGTTAGTACAGAAAGAACTGGGTGAGAAAAGGGCAAACTGGGTCACATCCTTACAAGAATATGACCTCGAGATCACTCCAGCAAAAATTGTTAGAGGCCAAGGTTTATGTAAATTAGTTGTTGATTCAGCTATAGAACAACAAAATCAAACTGATGTTTTATTTGAAGATCAACATAATCAAAATCAAATCTTCTGTGTACAAAACCTTACTAGTCCTTGGTATGATGACATCAAGTTTTATCTAATACACAGATCAACTTCCCATCACCTTGATCCAAAAAAGAGGAGAGCATTGAGATTAAAATCTGCTTCTTTTCAGCTGGTGAATGGTATTTTGTTTCGCCAAAATTTCGATGGAATACTTATGTGTTGTCTGGAAAAATATGAAGCAGATAAAGTCTTATTAGAATTACATGCAGGGGAAGCTGGTGGGCATTTCGGTGGAGACACCACTGCCCACAAAGTATTAAGGGCAGGGTATTACTGGCCTACTCTTTTTAAAGATGCCCATGCATTATGCCACAAGCGTGTAATATGTCAAAAGGCTTCTAGACGAGTAGAGAAGTTAGCATTCTCGCTGCAACCTGTGTCGGTAGATTTCCATTTTCAGCAATGGGGCCTTGACATTATAGGCCCAATTAACCCCACCTCCTCACAATAGCATAAATACATCATAACAACGACAGACTATTTCACCAAATGGTCTGAGGCTGCACCATTAAAAGTGGTAAACACCAGTCAGGTAATATCTTTCCTGAATTCACACATTATCACTCATTTCAGTATTCCTGAACGCCTAGTGTTCGATAATGCTTCTTATTTTTTTTCTCTCGGAATGAGTGCCTTTGCTTTAGAAAAAGGAATAAAACTAAAGTATTATGCCATCTATTACCCCCAAGGAAATGGTTTGGCAGAATCGACCAATAAAAACCTGATCAATATCATCAAGAGAACGGTCTCCAAAAATCACAAAAAATGGCATAATGCACTATACAATGCAATCTGGGTTGATAGGGTAACTCCAAAAGTTGTTGTTGGTAATTCCCCCTTTTTTCTCGTTTATGGTAGGGAAGCAATTATTCCATTGCATGTTCTTCTTCCATCTCTGCAATTATCGCAGAAGGTTCAAGAAGAAGATTGTCCTCCTTTGGAAAGTTAGATTAATGCTTTACTGAAGTTAGAGGAAGTAAGGGCTCAAGAAAAACAAAAACTAGATCAACATCAACTTATTGTCAAAAGATGGTTCAATTCCAATATTGCTTTAGACAAAATTTTTGAGGTAGGTGATCTTGTCCTTAAGTGGGGAAAACCTCATGAGGGGAAAGGAGAACATACTAAGTTCCAAAACTTGTGGTTGGGACCTTTCTTAATTACTGAAAAACTAGGTCCCGGTGAATGGCCAAGCTCTCAAAATGTATTTTACCTGACAACTCTTCGATACACCTTTTGTACATATTTTTTTGTTTTGATTTCTTTTCTTTTCGTTTCTCTTTGTTGGTTTGCTTTTTATTTTTATTTTTGTTTATTGACCTTTTTGAGTCAAACATGCCTGTATTACAGTCTAGCTCAGAAAAAGAGAACATAATGCTTCATCTCGAAATAACTGTCAAAGGATGTCAGAGCATCAATTGTTGTCTTTCTCTAAAATTGTAGGCTAGTTAAAGATCATATTTTGTTTGAAATTCGATTTCTTGGTTTCTATTTTCACTTGAAAGTATTCACGATTATCTTTAAAAAATCTCTTTACGCTGTCCCTACTCTTTAAGAAAGCAACTCAACGATGTCTCCCTATCCTCGAAAATTAGTTTTATCAATAAACTATTTTCAGATCTTGATGAAGGTTAGCTAGAAAAATTTAAAGGCCTGGGAAATGTTAAGTTGTGTTAAAAAACTATAATTTTCAGTGTCATCCCGCTCTGTTGAATATCTTTAAAACTATATCAGAATGTGAACAATTTCTCAAAGAGCTGTGGGAAGTGTTTGTAAACCCGTCAGGACACTGAACAGGTCTTCTGGCAGTGGGTAAATGCATGCATGATGCCAAGACAAATTCGTTGGGGAACTAAATAGGCCCGCTGGAAGCGAAGTGATGTCAGGTAAAAGAAAATTCTCAGGTATAAATCTTGTTTTTTCTATAAGCGTCCTTCATTCCGATTTGAAATTTCTTGGACAAGATATAGATGTCAGAGTGGGTTAATTGACATTCCTGTTGAGGCTATGGATGCCTGCTGGTAGTAGTGGCCCTGTCAACAGTATTGGAGACATTAACTTAAACGTCGTGGCTTTCTTTTGTGAAGTTTGTCACTAGATTTCGTTCTTTTTAAAGAAATATATCTTAAACCGGACTGCGTCATGATTATTAAAGATGTTCAAATAACCTTTCAGTTGTTCTTTGATTTGAAATCTTTCAGATTTCTCTAACCTGAACTCGTCCGTATTACAGAGATAACTACTTCTCCTAGCATGTCGCCATTGTTGGCAGCCCAACATATTTTTAACTTTTTATATCAATTAAATGATTTATGTAGCTGCCTAACTGGGGTCATACATTTTTCTGTTCTTCGTAAGCAATTTTCGAAATGACAATTGTAAGTTTTCGGTTTTCCCTATTGTTTTTTCATGCTTCGTTCATGACTAAAATCATGAAAACGAAGCATTAAAACTTACGATTGTGTTACCATTCTCTTTGAAAATTTTATGAAAGGAAAAATGTCTCTACAGTTTATTAATGAAGCCTTGTTCCTTTCTATGAAGACTATTCTCTTTGTTTCGATTCCTTGAATGCCAAGCATGCTTATGGATTGTTAATTATATCAACAAAAGACCTTTTGATTTGAGCATTGATTTGGTTTTTGTGTGTTTCTTGGTCATATGTTTCCTCATCACTAGGCTTTGATTTACAAGTTTCACTCTCCCAAACTTTATGATCGAACCCACTATGTTGCGCACTCATTTTTATTTTAATGCTTTGGTCATGGTTTGTACTTTATGAGATGTGGGAATATGATTACAGTCAGCCCATCATTTCGAGCCTTGGTCTTGGGATTTGCAACACCCCTCACATTCATTTCAATCAATGCCTGTCTTTTTGTTATGTATTTTCTCCTCATATGCCTTAGACTGTTGATGGTTTCCGAGCTCGGGGTATATCTCTGGTCTACTCTTACAAACCCTCCATGCGCACTACATTTGGGTGATTTCCTCTTGATTCACCATGGCTCCTGCTATTAGAGTCGAACCTAACGACACTCAGACCTTGCTCCTATGCGACGATGCCAGAGAGGATCTTGAGGGTAACGATTGGCTAGTTTTCCTTGAAAGGTTCCAGGGTTTCAACCTACAGACTGCTCAGGAATTCGCTCTCTCATTTGATGGATGTAGAGCTAAGGTGGGGGACATTCAACTTGAATTCACAGAAGACTTTCTGAGCCAAGCAACAGGACTCCCAGCGAGCAGTCAGAGGTGGTTCAAGAATGCTAAGGTGGAAGAGGTTCCATGGAATCTTTTATTTACATCCTGGAAGATCAATGGTTGTGATAAAGGTATGCCAGTCTCCTTACTAAAAGCCCAATGGCACGGCCTTCTTGCAGTGTTGAAACAGTTTGTCACTTGTGAAGGCCATTTTGGCCTTTTGTTTCTTTATCATCTGCATCTGCTCATGATTTTCATAGGGTTTCCTTTGAACATGCCTTATTATCTGTGGAGGAGCCTGTACAAAATGGTTAAAAGGTTTAAAAATCAATGTTTGGATTCGAGTCTTTTCCACCATGGTTTAATAAGAATTATGCTTGTACATCAATTAAAGTTGCAGAACGATGATTATGATTCATTTTTAACCAGAAATGGTTTCATTAACCTCAATGCTGAAGCAGTTGACAAACCTGTGATTGAGGAAACCTTGGTCTATGCTACAACACCCCCCTCACCTACCCAGGCCTATGTTACGGCCACCCACGGTAAGCATTTACCTGACCTGAAAGTTCCTCAATAGGCCCATGAGCAAGCTACACAGCCTAATGACTCTGTCAAAAATTCAAACAAACCTGCAGGCAAGAAGTCTAAAGGCAATGTTGATTTGATTTTTAAAAATAAGAGAGTTGGAAGGTTAATTTCGAGGAAGCTACAAAACAATTCGAACCCGCATGTGAGATCGATCAAGATGATCAAGATCCATGAGAGTTCAGATTCTGAAATTGATAGATTTCTCGCTGAAGAAGACCCTCTGTCGTTCCAACCACACCTCAATCAACCTTATAACTTCGTAGACAATCTACCGCCTTGTCTGAAACATACTGAAGGGTTTCCTGGTATTAAGTTGGGTAATAAATCTATAGTCCATGTTGGAGATGCTCTGGTTCACAATCATGGTTATTCCCAAGGGACCATCGCTCAGTCGAAGTGTGAAGTCTGCCTATTCTGGATTGATAAATACTACACTGATGTACCTATCCTACAGTCATAGATTAAATCTTTGACTGATCAAGTTGGTGCTTTAACAAATGAAAATCATAGGCTTGAGTCTTTCATTCAAATAAAAGGGAAACGTATGAAGACTACAGGGAATGTGATATTAAAAAACATTGAGACTGCAACAACAATAATAAATTCTGAGATCATCTGATATGATTTGATTTTACAATTTGAGGTATGATTTATTTTATATTAAACTAGGGTTATTTATTAAATAAATTAGATTGTTTTATTCATTCAATAAATTGGATTTCATTACTAAAATAACTAGCTACAGAATCAACAGATTCTATAGCCAGTTATTCTAATTCGAAATTTGCAAATTAATGGTTGAATATATATCTCAGTCTCTCTACTTTTTCTTTTCTTTTCAGGATATCTAGGAGTTCATGGTTACCAAGTGATCTGAAGCAATTTTGAGGCTTGTTAGCCATATCTATGATACATTTTTGTATAAACAGAAATAAACTTTGTTTAGCTTTAGAAGATTTGGTATGATATGGGTGGTTATATCCCCCTTTTATTTTTGTAATCAATATCTGATCTCAGAGGATGAGACAGTTACCTTTTTCAAGGCTTTAAAAACTCATTATTTTTTAGTAATCACATCATCTTGGCCTGGGGCGAATTGTGGACAGCTTATACACGAATTTGGACAGAACAGATGTTTACATTTCTTCTTTAGCTATCTGTAAATATCGTTGTTGTCTATAGTTTGTTTATCTTGATAATTCGATAATTGTCGATAGCTTTCATCTTCATGGATTATTATGTGATCGAGATAATCTCTTTCATACAGTCCACAATTTCATGCTTCATTTATATGAGAATAGTGACTGATTGTTCAATTCAAATATTAAGGTTTATCTTAATCTTGTTGAATGATTAAAAACAACTTGTTATTGTCAGATTTATCTTATGTAAAAGTGCTTGCAGTCAAAAATATCGTAGTTATTATTTGCATCGTGTCGTTCTATTATCAAAATCCAGCAATCAAAATACTGTCTGGCATTTATTCCAAACAGTGTGAAAGTACACTGCAGATTTATCTCGTGGATAGACTGAATGGATGATTCATGATCATACAGACGTCAAATGCATGCTCTTCAAGTCATTTATAGGTTAGTTTGTTCCGTTTATTTGCTTGTTCATTTTAGAAACACTTATATGTGGTCTGGTTTTCACTGTCTATATATTATGTTTCCATAGTATTTTGATATTTAATCTTATAGATAAATAGAGATAAAAAGCAAACCAAAAAGAAATAGTTCATTTTGCTTTCTTTATATGCTTTCGTCAAAAGAGCCATTTTTACATTGATTTTTGTGATTTCAGATTAAAACTCATGAATTGTATAAAATACATATAAATTAGACAAACAGTTCTGTGTGTAGATATTATTTAAAATAAGTGCATATATTTATATAAGTAGATATTTATATGTGCATATATATATCAGTGATTAGTAATTAGTGAGTTATTTTGTTTCTTCTATTTATTTATTCGTTTCTTTTGGGATTCTTAGATTGGCCAACGGAGTCATTAAACCCGCCAGAGTGAGTCAATCCAAAGGGCTTGGGTTAATTAGACAACTGCGGACCAGAATCGCTCTTCTAGTTGACGAGCAGTCATTTTCGCCCGTCAACACATATATAATATCTAACTATTGGGATTTAAAAATCACTTCTTCCTCATATGTAACCTTAGATGTAGAAACATCCTTGGAAATATAAGGCAGTAGGGACATGAGGAATCACTCTAGCAGGAATTATGGGGGTATGCAGGCCTTGACTAACCTTTCCGTCTATGCCACTCTTGGATGTGATCTGAGATATGAGTGACATTGTCCTGACATAAGGTCGACAGAAGTTCTAAGCTAGCATCGTAACGAACTGACAATTGGAAGTGGTTGAGGAAGACTAAGACGATATTATTAAAGTTTTTGTATGTCCCCCTAGGTAGCTTGATATACCATTTTGAGGCAAACCTCATAAGGGTTCATTGAAACAATCTTAACCGAATAGAATCATCATTAAGGGAATTCGAAGAGCACCAAAGGTGAAAACTAGTGACGTGAACACCAAGATACTGACCATTCTTACCTTCGAATTTTGGAATATCCAAAGGAAGCTTGGTGGGGATGGGGGGGCATGTCGGATCATGACACACAGGATCATTCATTAACTTAGATAAGTCTGACAAATTGAGCATGGCCATAAAAGGAAGACGAGGTTGCGACATCTGGCCCCAATCTCCCTAGAAAGATTTTTGTTTGGGAATCACAAGCCATCCAGGGTTCTAGTAAGAAGAATGTCCCTATCCAGGATTGTAAGGGCTTCTCCAAACTGATTCATGAGGGGTTGGTTGGGAACCATTCCAATAGGAATGTTCTGATGAGGGTTGTAAAAAATTCCCCCAACTAGAGTGGCTCCAGGTTGGTGGTTGCCCAAGGTATGAAACTGACCTCCTCCAGGTGTGAATATGCAAGATAAAAGTGGATTCATCATGACAAACGTGTTGGTTGAAACCGGTACAAAGGAGGTGGGTGTAAAGGATAGACCATAAGCAGTATCTTGTCCTCCAGGTTGGTTACTCCATCTAAAATCATTACGAACATGATTAGACCCAGGGTTAATAGGACGAAGGCCTCCAACTGTAGAAGTCATTTGCGGAACATGAGTACCACCAAATGAGAATGGATTATTTGGAGGATTCGTGCCCCCAAGTCCAATACTAGTATTCATACTAGACGCTGGGATGGAGGATGAAAATTGTGATGCAAAATTTGTCATACCATAAGAAAAAGGACTAGAGGCCATAGGGATGGACTGAAAATTATAGCCTAGTGAGTGACAAAGGGACCCAAAAGGGTTCGTGGCTATAGGCTAAGTATTCACAATAGGATGGACAAGGATGATGATAGGCACCTCCAGCACTACAATCATTGTGGTTGAAGGTATCGAAGGGGCATCGCTAACTATAGTAGGTATGGTAGTTGAAGAACGCCCAATATATTTATGAATCGATTCAGTACTCATCGTTGTATGATCACGAGTTTGATAAGTGGAGGTGTGTGTACCATGTTTTATAACTTTACTCCTTTTAGAAGGAAAAGACTCAAAATGCGATGGTAATTGTAACAAGCGGCGAGACCTATGGGGAAGCTAGTCTGGCTCTACAATGAATCAAGACTTGATACATAAAAATAAAATACTAAGTCCAACTAGTAATCAAATAGCACACCAAAATAAAATAAACAAAAGGCCAATATGCACACAAATAGGATAAAGTGGCTGAAAGGGGCCTACCTCCCTAAAGTAGGTATGCCTCACCCAAGAGGGGCCTAATACTCCCTGCTAAAGATAGGAGGTATTAGAATCCGGTATAAGGGCCCTTGTGGGCTTAACAACCAGTCATTCAGATCCCCCCAGAAAGTTAATCATCCATAAAGGATGTGTGTTGTTAGACCCTTATCTAACCCAGGGTACCTATAGAATAACCCCTGCAAGTAACCTATGCGATACCTATGTCAAGAAACTAAGAAACCACGATATAACTGATGCACAAGAGAATAGTCGTAAGTCAGGTCCACTGTATGGGAATGGTAAAAAATCCTGAAACCTAGGAAGGACAGTCTCTCATAGAGGTAAAGGTACTAGCAAGATCCCCATATACGAATAGATCCCCAAAAATATATCTAACGCTAAGAAGGTATTGGGGGGATATCCTATCAACCAACCTCATGCAACTTATTTCTTAACTCTAGTGTAAGAAGAGCCTCCTAACAATGTATTTCACCACTCCCTTAGTTAGACACATATGTTGATTTAATAGCCTTGGAGAAGTTTACTCACAAAATCCTATTCCAAGGCTCTAAATCCTAAGCTAGTTTGTACACCCTAGAAAATAAAATCGTTTATAATCTATTTTAAATTATCAACATTGCTTTTTGTGGCATTTCTTACTCAAAAAAGGTGTGGTCATGACCCTAATGATGTTATGACTCAGCAAGTAAAATAAATGAATATGAATAAAATGCAAATTCCTAAGTTCAATTCCCAATAAATGATAATCTTTTCAAAATGAAATTTTCAATTTAGTTCTACAATTCCAAATAAGATGCAATATTTCTATACATGTGCTAATATCAATGATAAGGACCAAAAAGATCAAATGCGAACAATGAAAAATGCCCAATATTTTTTTTATTTTCAATATAAAAGAATGAAAATGCAAGGTCTGAACAACAACTTGATATAAAATTTCTACTATATGTAAACATAGACAAACCAAGTAGGATATCAAGAATAAAACACCTAGCCCAAGATGTAAGGATAATCAAATGAAAAGGATGATGAGAAAGGAACCGCCCAAAAATTCAACCAAAGGAAGGTTTCCTATCATTCCAAAGACACTTAACAGTCATAACAGAGACCCAAGAAGACTCAACAACCATCAAAACTTACCCAAAAAACATCAAACACAAAAACCAATAAGAAAAGGATGATGTATGTGATTGTTCAGGAAAAAGACACGTATACACGTTTCTTGCAGAAGGAAAGCATGCATATGTACGTGATTTCCAGGTAAAAATCTGCGTATATGTGTTAAAACACAACCGAGCTAAGGAGAAGGATAAGAAACTCAAACTCAGAAAGAATAGATGATGTCAAGTAGTCAGACGACAAGAAATGCAATATAGACGAGAGAAATCAATGGAGAAAAACACTCCAAACCTCGAAACGAAGATCATGTCCCCAGTATGGTTTCCAATTCTGTTATGAGGAAAATATCTCTATGGCTAGGGGTAAACCAAAAAAAATGGAAATGAATGAAAAAATCAAATCTAATCTAAGGTATTCTATATAAACAAATATGCTAATAAGACAATATAAAGAGCCTACCTCATCCAAATGTTCAATGAATTCCATTGTTGAGCACTTGACTCAAAGCAATATACCTGAAACTTGTCCTCAACAACCAAGAAATGCAAGAATATGGTGATAATATATAATGTTAGCACATTCAATAGCATAATCCATCAACATTCATAACAAATATTCCCATGGAATAACAATTCAAATATTTGCAAGATATTAATTGGACGAGAAAAGAG
>JZKD02S0534105.1:1165510-1220636 GCA_000966675.3 Picea glauca
TCATAACAAATATGCCCATGGAATAACAATTCAAATATTTTCAAGATATTAATTGGACGAGAAAAGAGTATTTCTATTAAAATGTAATCAACAGAAGTGAATGAATTACAAACTTTCGTGTCAGCATGGATCATAATTGAGAAAATAATTCCCTTCCAGTTGGGCCTCCACCACTTCAATCCTCCACCAAAGGAAATATCATATATGAGAGACAATGAGGTTCTCAATCAAGAAGAGAAGAGCTTGGGAGCTGAACAATGTGTTCATACTTAAAAGGATAAAGGGATGGAGACTCAATATGAAGTGAATAATTTCTCCAGAGTAACTTTGCTTGCAAAGTTGAATTATTCTTCTCTTTTCCATAGCTTAGATTTGTCCCATTTATAGCCTTCAAGTGGAACTGAAGGGCCGATTCAAAATGTTTCTAGTATATGGAAGGTCAAGGATCATGGATCTCGTGACGTGACATGGACACCCGACACAATTTTTTAATTTTGGGCACAAAACCCATTGTATGTGGGCTGTAGTGGTGCAACCTACGTATATGTGTGATGTATGATAGTTAAGGTGCGTATATGTGGAAAATATTGTTTTTAGCTCTGGGATTTGCAAAAAGGAACTTCAAGTCTGCATAGGGAAATGGAACAAGGCCTTCTCAGAAAATTTGCATAGGGTGAGGAAATTATTTCTATAACAGATGCCCCCTAATGTGTGAGGTCAGAGGAGTATCTGCGATGGCCAAAATACATTATAACACCCAGAAGTGGAGTAATCAGGACCCAGCTGGAAGAACTAGTTTCTCCTGAGAATATTACAACCTGTACTAACTTTGCGCACATGGATGTCAATTTGAATTACATTGCAGATCCATGCGAGGATATACCAAACAAATTTTCATGACCATGAGTAGGAAATAAAAAGGTGGCTGCATGCCAAAGGCTGTCATAGTCACGAAAAAGGCCCAGTAAAACTAGTCTCAAAATCAATATGAACATATATGTATACAATGGAGTACAATCTAATCTCCCATGACCACTAAAGTCACATAGGTACTGGTCCAATGAAGGATAGGAACAACTTAGGAAAGCTGTGACTATGAACTGATGTCTTCAAGTCTTCTATAGGATCTGCCAAAGGTGCAATTCTACATTGTGTGAATAAAGGAGTTGAGGTCGAGGACAACAAGACTTCATTTGATTACTGGTCCTTAAGGTATACCGTTAACAAACACAAGACAACTTACTGATATTGAAAGTAGGTATCAAGGCACCAAGTGCATTCTTACAAGTGTGAATATAGGTGTCAGGGTTGAACACTTAAAGAATCCATCGATCAAGAGACATTGAGGTATTCCCAACTATCGATGGCGAGAGAAATTTCCACTGATGATTGCAAGCCTCTAGGTACTCATAGGACTCTAGGTCTCATTTCCAGAATAAATGGGCTGAAGTCGATGGAAGGAGACCCAATGAAAGGAGAGCATTGAGGCATCTCTCATCATTCAGCATGAGGTACACAGAAGGATCTTCATGATTTGGAGGAAATCAGACGAAGAACATGTTCACAAACCAATGACCCTGTGCATCTTTCACGTGTGCTAGATGCAAGCGATACACGAAAAACACCCTCTGAATAGTATCCAATAAGGAAAACTGCTGACAAAGGAGAGAAAACCACCAATAAGGCTAATGGAATCCAATACACTGCACAAATACCAACATGTGAATATATTTCTTTCGGTCCAACATAAGGGAAACCACCCAGTCAATGACCAATGATGAAATGTCGACTATTGGGTTCAAGGTTACCTACCAATGATGAAAGTAGGACCAGGGTGAACAATAGGACTGCATCTTCATGTAACTCTGAGACACATTGAGGGTATGGCTGACATCAAAATTCAAGAGTTATGAGGAATGTCCGACACTGGTTGATAGAAATCCTTTGAACAAGAGCATGAGAAATATGGAAGACTCTGGCAGCATAGACTCAATGATGAAAGTTTTAGATGCAGAAGGAATCAATCAAACTCTCCATAGGAACTGGAAGAGTAACTAGTCAGGGGAGTAAACTCTACATAATGAGCTCAGCGTCCTAAGGTCATGCTAAACCCAAAATTTTGATGACAAGTGGACTCAAAAATTTTGTGCTTTCTTTTTTTGTTTTTTCATAGTCAAATGAATGCTATGATACAAAGGAGGAAACAAGTGTCGCAAGTAAGAAATCTAGTTCCAACAGTGGAACATACCTATGCTTAATGCAAGGAGGTGCATGCGAGAGATGGACACTCAGGGGAATGTTTCATCTTGGGTATAGGGTGTTAAGTTGCAAAGGATATAAACAAGGATATGCTTGGTTGATGATGCAAAATGATCAAGTGAAAGGATTATAATGCATAAGCGAGAACCAACAATAGGCTCAATACTACAAGCAAGAGAATGAGATGCAATTACAACTTAACACCAAAAAATGTTCTTTTTTGTAATCTTAGTCTACTTGGTTTGAAAAGGGGATAAACTTGCACAAATAGACATACTTTCAAATCAAATTTACGAGTGTGAAAGAGACAAGTTCACTCGACAATATTTTCGCTTTTTGAGAGAGTCGGAAAATAGCTTAAATCAGACTCGTTGGGAGTCCTGTAGGAATAGGTATGCATGTTTATGAGTAATAAATTAGGTTCAAACATAAATTCATGTAATAGTTATAAGGGAATCCAGATCCTACATAAAAAAATATCTGCATGGGCACCGAATGAAGCAGGGGATCTAACTAGGGTACCCATGTTTGGTAGGTCTCTACCATTCGATAACGACACTTCTAGTTGTAGATAGAACGTTTAGTGTCACTATAAAATGGGTTTGTACCTAAGGAATATGAGTTGTAGTCATAGGATGATGTAAGCATGCATTATGGATTAGATACCTATCCTATATGTTGGGTGACTAAAATACCTGTCCAAAGTTACGAACGGGTGACATGGCACTGAAAACTGCAAGAATCCCTGGATAAACCACCAAAACCAACTCCATCGACTGTTGTATTAGTCCATTAGTCCAAAATATTGTACAAAACTATGCAAAGTGGGTAAAATTTTTCTATAAATAGTAAAAAAAACCAATTTTACTATACCATTTGGATTTTTTACCCAAATAGTGGATTTTGGACCAAATTTACACCAAATTTCAATTGTTGATTGCGAGAGCTATGATTGATGGAATCAAGAACTGCCTGGACAAGGTAATTCAACTTGATCTCCTCTTTCTTTTCATTGGATTAAAAATTGTAATTAGGCCTCCTTTTTTAAGTTATTTAGGGTGCAACTTCAAAACTAAGGTGTACGAGGGCTACAATTCATCGGGTCGCGTATATGCATACCTATACACGATTGTTTGAAACAAAACCATCATATAAGCATCCCTATCCGTGATTGTGTACACTACATCTTGTGTATATGTCCTTCGATAAGGTTTTTTAAATGTTTCTAACTCAAAAATTGGTTTGAATCCTGCAGGATGGCGCTAGAGTGGAGAGAAAGAGAGCATGAAGAGGTGGATGCAAAAATGGAGAGAGATATAGGGGCCCAAATGGACTTAAAAATATGTGGGCTATACAAGTTTTGGGCTCTCAAAGTTACGAGGGATCAAGTGAGACTGCTTCAGTTGTTTGTGAACTACCGGGATCAAGATAGTGAGACCTTCAACCTTGATGGACAACCATTAAGGATTGAAGTTGAGGACCTCTAATTCTTGATGGGATTGTCATGTCAAGGTGAGGTGGTCAACCTCAAAGCCTGGGGAGCTAGGAGTGGCATGAATATCGAGGATTACATAGCCACTCATTGCATTGCAGGGACTGAGAAGGTAGGGAGCGAACTCCCAATCAGAGAAATCAACAATCTAAGTCTCAAGATTTTTGTCCTATTTTTGAAATGGATCACAGGGTCAGCCTCTCTACACCAGGCATAAAGGCCACTTATGTTCTATTCAGTGGAGTGCTTTCGACCCATGGTTTACGACTAGTGCACCTCACTACTGGTCAATATGAAGAGCCAGCTGACAAACTGCAAACTCGTTAGAAATAGGAACTTTAGGTTCATGTCTATCCTTTGTAGTTTTTCCTTTGAGTGGGTTCTAGGTCTAGGCCCTAGAGTTGATATTTTTCCGCATGGACCTCGGGATCCAGCCATGTCACGGTGGATCGAGGTGATGAGGTGGACGAGGGGAAATAGGGTGCCAAAACCCTATAACAATGACTTTTTCTTCTGGTGGATTCGGTAGGTGATGGCTCTAGAGGACTATCCTTATTCAAGGATTGAATTCTGAGGAGATCTAGACATGCCATTGCCACCAAGGTCTGCCTATGAAGACATAGGTATGCCAAATTTTTTTTTAATATTTCATTTTTTTGTATTTTTGTATAATAAAAAAAAATAATTTTGGATGATGTCAAGTACTAACTAAACATGTATGTGATGCAGACATAGTTACAGGATGGCCGAACGAACTTCCATGACATCGGTAGAGGCACTGGGAGATGAGGCAACGGGAGGGGGCACAGATAGAGTGCTTCAAAATGTGCAGGGAAACCTATGTCATTTGACACAGAGGATTCCCATGGTTCAAGTGGAGGATCTGTCAGAGGCTATGCAACGATAGGTGGTAGGTGTGCATCATGCTTGGGTACGACTCTTTTGGCGTATCTCAAATGCCATAGTCTACTATCATGACACTCATCTAGTGCCACAGGCGTAGATGTTGTGACTATTGTATGATCGGCTATATATGTATTTTGAAGGTGTCAACAACAATTTTGTACTATAACATCATATTTTTTAGAGAGATGAAATATATATATATATATATATATAAACACTGATCTTCAACTTTACTTATGTTACAATGTGTACATTGACGGAAGTGTTTTCTTTGCTTTAGTTTTGTGACAAATGCCAATCTAAAACAAAATTAGCATATGCATCAGATACATAATTAGAACTTATAGGTATGTGATGATAATTAACAAAATCAAACTATCGTTTCGAAAGTCGTACCCATAAGAATCATTGGAGTAGAGTAGGTTCATGCACACGGTAATTGTCGTTCAACTGACATACTACTAGCTGTGAGTCTAGGGGAACTTCTAAAGAGAGAATTCCATGTGAAATGGCATCATGCAAAAGTTATATAACAACGCTATATTCAGCCACATTATTCGTGGATGGCTCTAGGAAAACACCACCTGAAGACACCAGTAGACCCTCAGGTGAGTAAACAACCCAGGTGGCGAAAGCCAGGTTCTGTGTATGATGACTGGTCCCGTTTGCGAATCCTAAGTAGACCGAAGACTCTGTTGACATCTACCAATTAAGGGAAAACTTGATAAGGAAGTTGAAGATAAAAATAAAGAGAACAAATATATACACTAAAATACATTAGTATACAAAGAGTTACACCCAATATTGGGGCTCAAGTGTAATATCTTTTTAAATAGAGCCCATTCCTGGGATGATTCAACATGTTCCCCTCATAATCTTTTAATTCATAGGATCCTTTTTCTAAGACAAGTCTCACTATATAGGGATTGTGCCACATGGTTTTGAACTTGCCTGCCCCCAATGATTGTTTGGATTGATCATATAGAAGGACCAAGTCACCCTCAACATATGGTCGAGGATAGATAGACTTATCGTATTGGAGTTTGACACATATTTTATTCTCTTCGATAGTTGTAGAGGCATCTCGACACTACTCATATAGACTCTCTATGTGTATAAGGCATTGCTAGAGATCATAAGTGTCAGGTAGGAGCGCAACTGCCAATCTAAGAGAAGGGATTTTGCATTCAATAGGTAAGATCAACTCCACATCGTGTACTAACTTGAAAGGAGAAAAATTGGTGGAATTCTTGACCGAGGTTCAATATGCCCAAAGTGTTGGATAAAACATGATATGCCAGTCATATTTCCTTTGGATGATAGTTTTATGCAAAATGGTCTTGAGAGAATTGTTCACGACCTCTACTTGTCCATTTTCCTAGGGGTAGTAAGGGGAAGAATGACCATGCCCAAACCCCAGTTTTTATGCTAGTTCTTTCATCATTTCATTATGAAAGTGAGTTCCATGATTAATGACAATATCACTCGGGATTCCTAACCTATCTATAATTTGATTGAATACGAAGAAGGCAACAGTCTTACCATTGTATTTAACTGTAGGCATGGCCTCAACCCACTTAGTAAAGTATTCTACGACTATGATAATGTGTTGATGCCCCTCAGCCAAAGTTGGGTTGCAATCCACAAAATCCACCCCCTACTTGGTGAAGGGATCGACGGTAATGACTGGATGGAGAGGGGATGGATGTGAGCACATTTTCTGAGTGAACATATGGCAGGGATGGCACTTCTTGATTGAGAGCTCTAATTCATTGTCGAGTAGGTTTGGCATCTGGGTAGGTTTTAATCTCATGCCCAACAATTCGAGGGTTAATTATTGGCATCTCTTCATATTACCAAGAGAATACGTCGCGAAATTCCTTGAAGAGCTCAGTGTAGATCAATATTTCTTCCAACGAACAATATGCACCGATGTATACATTTTCAACCTTTCCAGGGATACGAGAGATATCAATCATGAGGGTAGGAGAGATAATCTCCATGTTTTCTACGACATAAATGTTGTGTGTATGAAGTGGAACTACGACGTGACCGCCTATCATGCTCAAGGTTGATCTAAAATCATCTTGTTCGATTCACTCCAACTCTAGAAGAAAATAAGAGCGATGATGCATATCATCCCATGGCCTGTCAGAACCATTCATGTCCTCTATGATAGCTTCATCCAAAGGTAAAATCTCATCGATGCAGTCATGTGAACAAGATAATAAAGTGGACCACATAGGCTCTAGAACAGGATCCTCCTCATATTTCTATGAGGTAACATGATCCAGATCGATGGAAGAGTCAAGAATAGTTTGATACGTGATCTCTGCTGTCGATAGTGGCATGGCCATTCCAGTATGTGACTGACCTTCAGAAGACACACTCGAGGAAGGAAGGTCTAAGGATCGTTAAAATAGAAAATGAGGAAAGGAACAGACCTCTCTGACGAAGCGGGCCTATTAGACATGGCGTATATGTGATGAACTAGTGCCATGAAGTCAAAGGTACCCATAAGGGATGAATACATTCTGACACTGATATTCTTAGTTTTCAGCTGAGAATTGTCAATCATGGGGATCGACGGTACAACAGATGCATTGGGGATAACGTACGCAAAGGAAAACTGGTCGATCGTCATGATCTTCCCATCACGAGGAAAACAAAAGTGCGGAAGACAGATGATACAATTGCAGTCATAGCATAAGTCAAATTGAGTCCTAGTAACAAGTTATATTTTAGGGGCACATCAACCACCTCGACATCCACCTCTACTATCTTCCCACCTAAATGGACCAGAAAGGCAGGAAGAATATCATGAGGGTAGAAGAAACGACCATCAAAAGAAGTCAACATGGTCGGACACTAAAAAAGGGTCAGAGAGCTGAGGGCTTTCCAACAGACCAGGGACATCACACATGTTGCAATTCCTTCATCAACAACAGTATGTTTGATGGTATACTTTGAGTAACCCACGTGGATTTTCAATGCCACATGGTAAGGAAAGAGAGGCTTCACATATGTGATGTCAAACTTGATAACCTTTGAGCCACAAGGATCTAGATCTCCTAACGTAGATAGCAAGGAATTTATCTATGAAGGACACGTCTGGAGTACCTCCAGAGCCAACATTGCACAAGGGGTTTCACCCAAATCCTCAACAATAGAGTAATTATGGGAGGATCTAGCATTAGTATTGTGGGTAGAGAGCTTGAGTACTCCTTTCAGAATATGAGGTGGGGTGTAATATCCCCAAAAATAATTAATTATTAAAGTCTTTATGCACTTAGGAATTTTATTTCCATTTTTGGCAAATTCATATTTGGAAAATTATTGTCATTTATGGAAATTATGAATTTGGAATTTGATTATTTATAATTACTTATTTTCACTATTGGGCAAAGATTTGATTTTCCCAACCAACTCTTTGACTATGACACATGCAAAAGACTAATATTTTTATATTAATTGTTGAAGGACAAATGGAACAACCATGTTGAAATCAACTGACCATGACTCCATGACTAGGGAACAGACTTAAACTACCTTAGGGATGAATTTTACAATTGGCAAATGAGGAATTTGGCCACTAGCAACCCCTAAAAATCAGGGATTTGTAAAATTGCAAAAATTCCCAAAGGGGGAAAAAGACCTAGGCACAAGATGATTTTTGGATATACAACATATGGGAGGAGGCAAGATGCTGCTTAGTATGTTGGAGAAAGGATATCACTTGCTGTTATGAGCATTTTTATGAGTGTGAGGTAAGGGGGTTTTATGGTATGAAAAAGGGCTATAGAGAAAGAGGATCATTGGAGTTCTCCCTTATGGACTCATGGTTAGGCTTGGGGGTGAACGAAGCAAGTAGTTTGGCTGTTCTATTCTATGGTTGGGTGGAACTTGGTTGTTCCATTTGTTGTCCCAGAACTTTGTTCATATATGTATATCTACTTATTTCCTTGTTGAATTTTTTTGTTGATGAATAGCTGGTAGAATGAAATGAATTGTAGCATAAGTCTTTACAATTTGGTTTTATTCATTGAGTAAAGTTAAGAAAGCTACTATGAATTTGAGTTGTTAATAAAGTTGAGTTATGTAAATATATACGTACAGGTATTCAACTTAAGGAATATTGGACTGTTGGAAATGCTAAATGAAATTCTGGAAATGAATACACGACATAAATATATGTATATATATATTGTTGTATGTTTAGATACGTAGAGATGCATAAACATATAATGTATTCATACACAAAAATATTTTATAGACTTCTTGAATCACATGATATTTCCATTAATTTCCATTCATCAATCTATATCAAAAGCATAGAAAATTACAGTCCCTTTTACATTACAAAAAAACCCTTAAGCAGAAATTCAGGGGTATATAAACATGCTACATGTTACAGAGGTGTTTCAACGTTTAACAGGGTTTTGACATTTTACATAACACATGCTATCACAACTATTACATAGTGGAATCGTATTCAATATAGGGTTTCAGCCAGATGAGATTCCAACCCTCAACATTAAACATCGTTATTCGATCAACCTTATCGTTATACAACTGGCGTATGTTAAGTTCCCACTAAGTACTATGTTAAAAACCCTAACGAAACTGGAAAGAATGTCCACTACTCGTGACAGTTAGAGTGTGCATATAGTAAGGGTATAACTGTGGCAAGGAGACCCACATAAACATTCTGTGAAGAAGGTTAAAAATTTCAAGTAAGGCATACGATAATTCTTAAACTCAAAATAAATATGTTACCTTGGGTGACTATAGATATAGGTACTTTATACATGTGTCTGCATAGAAATAGGGTAAGGATTGGGCATCCGACCTTTCTAAACAAATATTGATGCATGGGATATAAATATGTAAACAAGAAAAGAAAATTCATTATAAGGGATTGGTTGTGGTAAGTTTGAAGTACTCCTTCATGGGATATGAAGTGGAGAGTACTAAGACTCATTTAAAGGTGGATCCCTTTGTTAAGGGTAGAAACCATGTTAGGATAGACTTGTTGAAACAACCAGGTTACAATTTCATGGATAGTCTAAACTTTAGCATGTTAGACAAAATATTGTCACATGTACCAAATTGTTTTAATAGGCATAACCGATGGAAAGATTAACTACATTGTTACGTATCTCTTGTAACTACGAATAAGTATATTTCATATTCCGATAGTGGCGATTATAGTTTTAAAAACCAAGCAAGTATAACGGAGTTAATAAGTTTTAATGCATCTATCAATTTATTTATTTTATTGGTGAATTTGGGGTACATTACACGGGGGCTTTGGTTTTTAGATCTGTAAGGGTGTCTCTGGAGGAGGGGGAGACTTTAGACAAGGTACAGTCTATGGAGAATTGTAATCATGAGACCAAGTGGCTACATTAACCTTATATTTAACCATATTGATGCATAAATAGACACTATCTTACGTCGGTGGGTTTTGACTCCCACTTGCTGCATTTCCGACATTTGAGGAGCTTAAGGCCATGTGTTGATTATATGGAAAAGGATTAGTCATCACAGTGGGTGGTAGGGATAAATGCCTCGCATATTCTGAAATTTTGGGGAATAAATGGGTAAGTTGGTCGCCTGTACAAAGCTTGCAGGGAAACTTCACCTTCCGCCTTTCTTTCTTGCCCTCACCAACATTATTATCCGACTTCTAATTATTACCATTGTCCTTGGGTTTATTATTATTCTTCCCACCCCTATTATTATTACTAGGTCCTTTATTTTTATTCCCTCCTAGTTATTGGTTACCATTGGGGTTGGTCCATGATTGCATAGAATGTACATCTGCCGACTGTATGGGAGTGGAGGACACAGACAAAGTTGGCCCTCCTACATACTAGTTTAGAGACAACTCTTTCAAGTGGCTTGTCATGGAGTCTACAGGTTTCAAGTCCACAATTCCATCAACATGAGGCCTGGGATTTTGTCTAGGGTCATATTTTGACCTCAGTGCATCTTGAAGAATCTCATATAACATCCCAGACTGAGCATATTGTTGGCAACCCAACATATTTTTAACTTTTTATATCAATTAAATGATCTATGTAGCTGCCTAACTGGGGTCATACATTTTTTTGTTCTTCGTAAGAAATTTTTGAAATGACAATTGTAAGTTTTTGGTTTTCCATATTGTTTTTTCATGCTTCGTTCATGACTGAAAGCATGAAAACGAAACATTAAAACTTACGATTGTGTTACCATTCTATTTGAAAAATTTATGAAAGGAAAAATGTCTCTACAGTTTATTAATGAAGCCTTGTTCCTTTCTATGAAGACTATTCTCTTTGTTTCGATTCCTTGAATTCCAAGCATGCTTAGGGATTGTTAATTATATCAACAAAATACCTTTTGATTTGAGCATTGATTTGGTTTTTGTGTGGTTCTTGGTCATATGTTTCCTCATCACTAGGCTTTGATTTACATGTTTCACTCTCCCAAACTTTATGATCGAACCCACTATGCTGTGCACTCATTTTTATTTTAATGCTCTAGTCGTGGTTTGTACTTTATGAGATGTGGCAATATGATTACACTCAACCCATCATTTCGAGGCTTGGTCTTGGGCTTTGCAACACCCCTCGCATTCATTTCAATCAATGCCTGTCTTTTCGTTATGTATTTTCTCCTCATACGCCTTAGACTGTTGATGGTTTTTGGGCTTGGGGTATAGCTCTGGTCTGCTCTTACAAACCCTCCATACGCACTATGTTTGGGTGGTTTCCTATTGATTCACCATGGCTCCTATTGTTAGATTCGAACCTAATGGCACTCAGACCTTTCTCCTATGAGACGATGCCAAAGAGGATCTTGAGGGTAACTGTTGGGTCATTTTCCTTGAAAGGTTCCAGGGTTTCAACCTACAGACTGCTCAGGAATTCACTCTCTGATTCGATGGATGTAGAGATAAGGTGGGGGAAATTCAACTCAAAGTCACAAAAGAGTTTTTGAGCCAAGCAACAAGACTCCCTGCGAGTGGTCAGAGGTGGTTCAAGAATGCTAAGGTGGAAGAGGTTCCATGGACTCTTTTCTTTACATCTCAGAAGATCAATGGCTGTGAAAAAGGTATGCCAGTTTCCTTACTGAAAGCCCGATGGCACGGTCTGCTTGCAGTGTTGAAACAGTTTGTCACTTGTGAAGACCGTTTTGGTCTTGTGTTTCTTTATCATCTTTGTCTTCTCATTATTTTCATATGCTTTCCTTTGAACATGCCTTATTATATGTGGAGGAGCCTTTACAAAATGGCTAAAAGGTTTAAAAATCCACGTTTGGATTTGAGTCTTTTCCACCATGGTTTAATAAGAATTATGCTTGTACATCACTTAAAGTTGCAGAACGATGATTGGGATTCATTTTTAACCAGAAATGGATTCATTCACCCCAATGATGAAGCGATTGGCAAGCCTGTGATTGAGGAAACCTTGGTCTATCCTACAATCCCCCTTCACCTACCCAAGGCTATGTTACGACCACCCACGGTAAGCCTTTACCCGACCCGAAAGTTGCTGAGCAGGCCCATGAGCAAGCTACACAACCTAATGACTCTGTCAAAAATTCAAACAAACCTACAAGCAAGAAGTTTAAAGGGGATGTTGATTTGAGTTTTAAAAATAAGAGAGCTGGAAGGTTAATTTCGAGGAAGCTCCGAAACAAGTTGAACCCTCATGCGAACTCGATCAAGATGATCGAGATCCATGAGAGTTCAGATTCCGAAATTGATAGATTTATCGCTAAAAAAGACCCTCTGTCATTCCAACCACACCTCGATCAACCTTATAACTTCGTATACAATCTATCGCCTTGTCTAAAACATAGTAAAGGGTTTCCTAGTATTAAGTTGGGTAATAAATCTACAGTCCATGTTGGAGATGCTCTGGTTCACAATCGTGGTTATTACCAAGGGACCGTCGCTCAGTCAAAGTGTGAAGTCTGCCTATTCTGGATTGATAAATACTACATTGATGTACCTATCCTACAGTCACAGATTAAAGCTCTCACTGATCAGGTTGGTGCTTTAACAAATGAAAATCATAGGCTCAATTCTGTCATTCAAAGAAAAGGGAAACGTATGAAGACTACAGGGAATGTGATATTAAAAAACGTTGAGACTGCAATAGCAATAATAAATTCTGAGATCATCTGATATGATTTAATTTTACAGTTTGAGGTATGATTTCTTTTATCTTAAAATAGGGTTATTAATTAAATAAATTAGATTGTTTTATTCATTCAATAAATTGGATTTCATTACTAAAATAACTAGCTACATAATCAATAGATTCTGTAGCTAGTTATTCTAATTTGAAATTTGCAAATTAACGGTTAAATATATATCTAAGTCTCTCTATTTTTTCTTTTCTTTTCAGGATATCTAGGAGTTCATGGTTACCGAGTGATCTGAAGCAATTTTGACGCTTGTTAGCCATATCTATGATACATTTTTGTATAAACAAAAATAAACATTTTTTAGCTTTAGGAGATTTGGTATGATCTGGGTGGTTATATCCCCCTTTTATTTTTGTAATCAATATCTGATCTCAGAGGATGAGACAGATACCTTTCTGAAGGCTTTAAAAACTCATTATTTTTTTGTAATCACATCATCTTGGCCTAGGGTGAATTGTGGACAGCTTATACACGAATTTGGACAGAACACATGTTTACATTTCTGCTTTAGCTATCTGTAAATATCGTTGTTGTCTATATTTTGTTTATCTTTATAATTAGATAATTGTCGATAGCTTTCATCTTCACAGATTATTATGTTGTCGAGAAAATCTCTTTCATACAGTCCACAATTTCATGCTTCAGTTATATGAGAATAGTGACTGATTGTTGAATTCAAATATTAAGGTTTATCTTAATCTTGTTGAATTATTAAAAGCAGATTGTTACTGTCAAATTTATCTTATGTAAAAATTCTTGCAGTCACAAATATCGTAGTTATTATTTGCATCCTGTCATTCTATTATCAAAATCCAGCAGTCAATATATTGTCTGGCATTTATTCCAAACAGCGTGAAAGTACACTGCAGATTTATCTCTTGGACAGACTAAATGGACGATTCATGATCATACAGACGTCGGATGCATGATCTTAAAGTCATTTATAGGTTAGTTTGTTCCTTTTATTTTCTTGTTCATTTTAGAAACCTTGATATGTGGTCTGGTTTTCACTGTCTATATATTCTGTTTCCATAGTATTTTGATATTTAATCTTATATATGCATAGAGATAAAAAGCAAACCAAAAAGAAATAGTTCACTTTGCTTTCTTTATCTACTTTCGTCAAAAGAACCATGTTTACATTGATTTTTGTTAGTTCAGATTAAAACTCATGAATTGTATAAAATACATATAAATTAGACAAACAATTATGTGTGTAAATATTATTTAAAATAAGTTGTATATTTATATGTGCATATATATATCAATGATTAGTAATTAGTGAGTTGTTTTGTTTCTTTTATTTATTTATTCGTTTCTTTTAGGATTCTTAGATTGGACAATGGAGCCATTAAACCCGTCATAGTGAGTCAATCCAAACGGCTTGGGTTAATTAGACAACCCTAGACCGGACTCTCTCTTCCAGTTGATGAGTGGTCATTTTCACCCATCAACAAATGGCGCTACAAGGAGGGCATCAACATTATTGATGGCATGTGGAGGTCACAAGACTCCTCCCCCACCTACCTGCTCACCTATAGTAACAAGAAGTCATTTTGATGACAATATTACCTCTCAAAAAACAACCACATCAAACGAAAAATCCACAGATTACCGTTGAACCAGTAACACCAAACCCCCCAGGGGCCGACGTACAAGAAATTGTTCGTCAATCACTTCTAAGGACACATGGTGCTTTGGCCCGTATCAGACAGCCAAGTCGGCCATTGAATCAACCACTAGACTTCTCTGATATTAGGGAGCAACTTGAAGGCACTAGTCTTAACCTAAACCCTACGGATCCAGATCACACCCTCACTCCTGCAGTCGGAGGATCTGGTATCCCACCTTCACCACCTCCTTCATCTCCTTCTTATTTAGGAGAAGAGTCATCCGACGAAGGTAGTTCTTCATCTCAGCCTTCGACACCACCCACGCCTATGGAAAATCTGAATAATCCTGCCAGACCTTAGCTCGATCAAGATGCAGTGGAAATACCTAGACCCCAACATCCTTTGCCTAAACATCCGGAGAAATGGCTCCCTAAATTCGACCTAGATTCCAAGCAGATCATTGAGGATCATATTAAAAAATTTATGCTAGCCATTAGACTCTGAAGAATATAACACAAATACATAGTATGTAGACTGTTTCCGTACACATTTGAAGGAAATGCCTCTACCTGGTATTTTTCCCAACAACCCCACACCATTGTATCTTGGGATAGATTCGAATATTGTTTTCTTGAGAAATTTGGAGACGACAAATCTCCTGAAGTCTTATTCATGGAACTCTCTAGTTTAAAGATGAACCCCAAGGAAAAAATAAAAGATTTTAATCAAAGGTTTCTAACATTAAAGAATCGAATCCCCACCAATTCAATGCCTCCTGAAAATATTATCATCGCATACTACACAAAATCCCTACACCAAAACATATCAATCTGGGTAAAAAGGTCTAAGAAAGAAGCATTATTGGAAGCCTTCGAGGAGGTGAGCCAAATTGAGAAAGATATTCCCATCTTAAAGGACAATATCTATAACGAGGCAGAGATTACCTCATCTTCCAAAAAGAAAATAGAAATTCTTTCTAGAGCCCCCCAAACGAAAACTCAATCAGACGGTTCAAATCTTGAAAGTTTACACAAGGTCATTCAGAAGTTGTCAAATCAAGTTATAGATTTAAAGAGATCAGTTGAAGAATCTTCTTCAAGCAAAGGGTCTTACAAACCCCCTTTTAGAAAGCCTTTTCCCACAAACTGGCCTAATTCAAATTCTGAAGGCCTAAATCTTGAAAGCCTACAATATGCTATCCAGACAATTATGGAAGCATATGATAACTTAATTCCTCCCGAGATTTCTGAAGACGTTCTTGAACAAGAAATAGTGGAAGAGGACGAACCCGCTCCCAACTTCTTCGGGCATTTTTCGGATAGTATCTTTCAAGCCAATTTCAAAACGGTGCATCCTTACGATACCAGAAGCAAAACAACGAATAAATCCTCTTCTGAAATTGGAACTAATGCACCTCAAAAATAGTCTAAACTAATTGAAACTAAGCAGAATTCAGCAACTCCAAGTTTAGAATATGATTTGATCGAGGATCTCAAAAAACTTAAAGCTAATATTTATGTTTATGAATTATTGAAATTTCCTTTTCTTCTGCAAAAGATGCTTCAGAATATTGTAGAAAACAACAAAAACAACAATCTGAACAACAACAAATTTACAGAAAACAACCATAAAACACCTCAAAAGGTCTTCGTTAAAACGACACTAGAATCCTCTGATAAAAGAGACATTTATGTAAAAAGCATAAAAAATGTAGATAAAATAGTCCCAGGGCCTGCGACTAAAAACCAGCAAAATTCTATTGTTAATATTTGCAGAAATGTCCCACCCTTTTTGTTGACTTTTGAAATTTTCAATAGGAATGTACATAATTGTATGGTAGATTCTGGTGCATTGTCAAACGTAATTCATTGGTCTGTCTCCCAAAAAAACAATGCTGAAGTTCAGCCTTCCAGTCTGAAAATTATCTAGCTTGATCGGACCAGTGTTAAGGTAATAGGTGAATTTAAAAATGTACTTATCAGATTATCATCTAATCCTAAAGTCCACTAGATTATTGATATTATTGTCATTGATATCCCTAAAGTATATGGATTATTTTTAAGTAGGGATTGGTCCGAACAACTACATGGTTACTTTGTGACAGATTTGTCTCACTTATGGCTGCCAAAGAATGGAAAGCCTAACAGAATCAAGATCAATTGTGAGCATTATCTCAAGCTTACGGTAACTGATTTAAATGATCCTAATGAACCATTCACTGCTTCCACCAATTCACCCGAAATGCAGGGGATGAACACTTTTTTCGGCAATTTCATGGCTGAAACTTCTACCATTACTGACCCGGAACATCAGTCCGAATTCATGACATGCACACAGTCAACAACCCTCTCTATGGTGTCATATACAGCTGATGAAAATCATATATAGTCTCATTACTTCGATGGATCTAAATCTAAGGAAGGAGTCGGCACAGGATGTGTGCTCATTGATCCAACAACTAACAAAACTTTGATCGCTTGCTGGTTAGAATTTGAATGCACAAACAATACGACCGAATACGAGGCACTCCTCCAAGGTCTTAGAAAGGCACTAGATTTGAGAGTTCAGAATTTAATAGTCTTTGGTGATTCAGAAATTGTGGTTAGACAAGTAAGAAACTCCATTCATTGCCTATCTCCACACCTGAAAAGATATCAAATTAAGGTATGGAATCTAATGAACAAATTTACTACGTTTAACATTAATTCTATTCCAAGATTGAATAATTTTGAGGCTGACTTGTTGGCTAATGTCGCTTCTAAACTATTTCCTGCAGAAGGCCTTTCTCCGAACGCATTTCTCTCGAATTGTTGTTCAGACCATCTGTCCCAGAAAACATCACTAATTGGAGAGTTTTCGATGACGATCAACAGATCATCAGTTTTATGCACATGGAAGATACTTTCCAAGGTGCAGTTATCGATGAAGGCACCCATGATGAAGACCTCCGCAATTTTACGGTAATATCGGACCCAAGATCTCCATAATCAACATCAGATCTGGTAAATTCTATCCCAAAATATGTGGTAAGATTAGAAATTTTTTATGATTTGCATGATAAATTCAGAAAATCAGTGAATTGTAAAACGAATAGTTCTTCCTTGACCCATGAAAAGGTGAACCTAGGAACTAAAGATAACCCACAATGTATCAATTTGGAAATGGGATGTTCTGAGCAAGAAAAGTCAACATTTATTAAGTTGTTTAAGGAATTTAAGGATGTCTTTTCTTGGACATATGATGATCTAAAAAACTTTGATCCTAACATCATACAACACATTATTCCCATGAAACTACAGACTCAACCTTTTCAATAGAAGTTAAGAAAGATGCACCCAAAACTTGAACCAACGGTCAAGAAAGAACTAAACAAACCTTTGAATGCTAAGATAATCTTCCCAGTAAGACATACACAGTGGGTCTCTAATCTTGTCCCTGTAAGGAAGAAAAGTGGCAAAATCCGACTATGTGTCGATTTCCAAAATTTAAACCGAGCATCAGATAAAGACAACTACCTTGTCCCTCCCATGGAACAGATTCTCCAACAGGTATCCAGTTCTGAAAGATTGTCATTGCTGGATGGTTTTTCAGGGTATAACCAAGTCCTTATGTCTCCCCCAGACCAGCTGAAAGCCACTTTCCATACTCCATGGGATACCTATTCTTATAGAAAGATGCCCTTTGGGATTATAAATGCCGGTGCCACTTTCTAGAGAGTGATGGATATCTCTTTCCATGGTCTAATCAATCAATCTGTAGTAGTATATCTAGATGATGTCATTATCTTCTCAAAGAATAAAGGATATCATTTAGCTCATCTAAGATCTGTTCTACAACGATGTCGTAAATACGGCATCTCCCTAAATCCCAAAAAATCTGTCTTTGCAGTGGAACAAGGCAAGCTGCTCGGATTCATTGTATCCAATGAAGGGATGATTATTGACCTTAAGAGGACTCAAGTCATTTCAAAACTTTCTCCCCCCTCTTCCAAAAATTCCATGCAATCTTTCTTAGGTCAAATAAATTTTGTTAGAAGGTTTGTCCCGAGTTTTTCAGAAATGGTCAGGCCATTAGAAAACTTAATAAAAAATGATGTGCAATACCATTCGGGACCTCTAGAAAGTCAATCTTTTGACTCAATAAAAAATTCCATAGTGGAGGCTCCATCCCTAATGAGCCCTGACTTTTCTCGAGATTTCACTCTCTACACGTTTTCCTCTGATCGGTCTTATGCCACTGTGCTAACCCAAAAGAATGTTGAAAACAATGAAGTTCCTATTACCTTTATGATTTCAGCCTTTAAGGGAGTAGAGATTAATTACCCAATAGTAGATCAGCAGGATTATGTTGTTTTTAAAGCAATAAAACATTTTCGATCTTATCTACTCAAATCTAGGACAAAAGTCATTGTCCCTTACCCTGCTGTCAGAAATTTGTTAGTACAGAAAGAACTGGGTGAGAAAAGGGCAAACTGGGTCACATCCTTACAAGAATATGACCTCGAGATCACTCCAGCAAAAATTGTTAGAGGCCAAGGTTTATGTAAATTAGTTGTTGATTCAGCTATAGAACAACAAAATCAAACTGATGTTTTATTTGAAGATCAACATAATCAAAATCAAATCTTCTGTGTACAAAACCTTACTAGTCCTTGGTATGATGACATCAAGTTTTATCTAATACACAGATCAACTTCCCATCACCTTGATCCAAAAAAGAGGAGAGCATTGAGATTAAAATCTGCTTCTTTTCAGCTGGTGAATGGTATTTTGTTTCGCCAAAATTTCGATGGAATACTTATGTGTTGTCTGGAAAAATATGAAGCAGATAAAGTCTTATTAGAATTACATGCAGGGGAAGCTGGTGGGCATTTCGGTGGAGACACCACTGCCCACAAAGTATTAAGGGCAGGGTATTACTGGCCTACTCTTTTTAAAGATGCCCATGCATTATGCCACAAGCGTGTAATATGTCAAAAGGCTTCTAGACGAGTAGAGAAGTTAGCATTCTCGCTGCAACCTGTGTCGGTAGATTTCCATTTTCAGCAATGGGGCCTTGACATTATAGGCCCAATTAACCCCACCTCCTCACAATAGCATAAATACATCATAACAACGACAGACTATTTCACCAAATGGTCTGAGGCTGCACCATTAAAAGTGGTAAACACCAGTCAGGTAATATCTTTCCTGAATTCACACATTATCACTCATTTCAGTATTCCTGAACGCCTAGTGTTCGATAATGCTTCTTATTTTTTTTCTCTCGGAATGAGTGCCTTTGCTTTAGAAAAAGGAATAAAACTAAAGTATTATGCCATCTATTACCCCCAAGGAAATGGTTTGGCAGAATCGACCAATAAAAACCTGATCAATATCATCAAGAGAACGGTCTCCAAAAATCACAAAAAATGGCATAATGCACTATACAATGCAATCTGGGTTGATAGGGTAACTCCAAAAGTTGTTGTTGGTAATTCCCCCTTTTTTCTCGTTTATGGTAGGGAAGCAATTATTCCATTGCATGTTCTTCTTCCATCTCTGCAATTATCGCAGAAGGTTCAAGAAGAAGATTGTCCTCCTTTGGAAAGTTAGATTAATGCTTTACTGAAGTTAGAGGAAGTAAGGGCTCAAGAAAAACAAAAACTAGATCAACATCAACTTATTGTCAAAAGATGGTTCAATTCCAATATTGCTTTAGACAAAATTTTTGAGGTAGGTGATCTTGTCCTTAAGTGGGGAAAACCTCATGAGGGGAAAGGAGAACATACTAAGTTCCAAAACTTGTGGTTGGGACCTTTCTTAATTACTGAAAAACTAGGTCCCGGTGAATGGCCAAGCTCTCAAAATGTATTTTACCTGACAACTCTTCGATACACCTTTTGTACATATTTTTTTGTTTTGATTTCTTTTCTTTTCGTTTCTCTTTGTTGGTTTGCTTTTTATTTTTATTTTTGTTTATTGACCTTTTTGAGTCAAACATGCCTGTATTACAGTCTAGCTCAGAAAAAGAGAACATAATGCTTCATCTCGAAATAACTGTCAAAGGATGTCAGAGCATCAATTGTTGTCTTTCTCTAAAATTGTAGGCTAGTTAAAGATCATATTTTGTTTGAAATTCGATTTCTTGGTTTCTATTTTCACTTGAAAGTATTCACGATTATCTTTAAAAAATCTCTTTACGCTGTCCCTACTCTTTAAGAAAGCAACTCAACGATGTCTCCCTATCCTCGAAAATTAGTTTTATCAATAAACTATTTTCAGATCTTGATGAAGGTTAGCTAGAAAAATTTAAAGGCCTGGGAAATGTTAAGTTGTGTTAAAAAACTATAATTTTCAGTGTCATCCCGCTCTGTTGAATATCTTTAAAACTATATCAGAATGTGAACAATTTCTCAAAGAGCTGTGGGAAGTGTTTGTAAACCCGTCAGGACACTGAACAGGTCTTCTGGCAGTGGGTAAATGCATGCATGATGCCAAGACAAATTCGTTGGGGAACTAAATAGGCCCGCTGGAAGCGAAGTGATGTCAGGTAAAAGAAAATTCTCAGGTATAAATCTTGTTTTTTCTATAAGCGTCCTTCATTCCGATTTGAAATTTCTTGGACAAGATATAGATGTCAGAGTGGGTTAATTGACATTCCTGTTGAGGCTATGGATGCCTGCTGGTAGTAGTGGCCCTGTCAACAGTATTGGAGACATTAACTTAAACGTCGTGGCTTTCTTTTGTGAAGTTTGTCACTAGATTTCGTTCTTTTTAAAGAAATATATCTTAAACCGGACTGCGTCATGATTATTAAAGATGTTCAAATAACCTTTCAGTTGTTCTTTGATTTGAAATCTTTCAGATTTCTCTAACCTGAACTCGTCCGTATTACAGAGATAACTACTTCTCCTAGCATGTCGCCATTGTTGGCAGCCCAACATATTTTTAACTTTTTATATCAATTAAATGATTTATGTAGCTGCCTAACTGGGGTCATACATTTTTCTGTTCTTCGTAAGCAATTTTCGAAATGACAATTGTAAGTTTTCGGTTTTCCCTATTGTTTTTTCATGCTTCGTTCATGACTAAAATCATGAAAACGAAGCATTAAAACTTACGATTGTGTTACCATTCTCTTTGAAAATTTTATGAAAGGAAAAATGTCTCTACAGTTTATTAATGAAGCCTTGTTCCTTTCTATGAAGACTATTCTCTTTGTTTCGATTCCTTGAATGCCAAGCATGCTTAGGGATTGTTAATTATATCAACAAAAGACCTTTTGATTTGAGCATTGATTTGGTTTTTGTGTGTTTCTTGGTCATATGTTTCCTCATCACTAGGCTTTGATTTACAAGTTTCACTCTCCCAAACTTTATGATCGAACCCACTATGTTGCGCACTCATTTTTATTTTAATGCTTTGGTCATGGTTTGTACTTTATGAGATGTGGGAATATGATTACAGTCAGCCCATCATTTCGAGCCTTGGTCTTGGGATTTGCAACACCCCTCACATTCATTTCAATCAATGCCTGTCTTTTTGTTATGTATTTTCTCCTCATATGCCTTAGACTGTTGATGGTTTCCGAGCTCGGGGTATATCTCTGGTCTACTCTTACAAACCCTCCATGCGCACTACATTTGGGTGATTTCCTCTTGATTCACCATGGCTCCTGCTATTAGAGTCGAACCTAACGACACTCAGACCTTGCTCCTATGCGACGATGCCAGAGAGGATCTTGAGGGTAACGATTGGCTAGTTTTCCTTGAAAGGTTCCAGGGTTTCAACCTACAGACTGCTCAGGAATTCGCTCTCTCATTTGATGGATGTAGAGCTAAGGTGGGGGACATTCAACTTGAATTCACAGAAGACTTTCTGAGCCAAGCAACAGGACTCCCAGCGAGCAGTCAGAGGTGGTTCAAGAATGCTAAGGTGGAAGAGGTTCCATGGAATCTTTTATTTACATCCTGGAAGATCAATGGTTGTGATAAAGGTATGCCAGTCTCCTTACTAAAAGCCCAATGGCACGGCCTTCTTGCAGTGTTGAAACAGTTTGTCACTTGTGAAGGCCATTTTGGCCTTTTGTTTCTTTATCATCTGCATCTGCTCATGATTTTCATAGGGTTTCCTTTGAACATGCCTTATTATCTGTGGAGGAGCCTGTACAAAATGGTTAAAAGGTTTAAAAATCAATGTTTGGATTCGAGTCTTTTCCACCATGGTTTAATAAGAATTATGCTTGTACATCAATTAAAGTTGCAGAACGATGATTATGATTCATTTTTAACCAGAAATGGTTTCATTAACCTCAATGCTGAAGCAGTTGACAAACCTGTGATTGAGGAAACCTTGGTCTATGCTACAACACCCCCCTCACCTACCCAGGCCTATGTTACGGCCACCCACGGTAAGCATTTACCTGACCTGAAAGTTCCTCAATAGGCCCATGAGCAAGCTACACAGCCTAATGACTCTGTCAAAAATTCAAACAAACCTGCAGGCAAGAAGTCTAAAGGCAATGTTGATTTGATTTTTAAAAATAAGAGAGTTGGAAGGTTAATTTCGAGGAAGCTACAAAACAATTCGAACCCGCATGTGAGATCGATCAAGATGATCAAGATCCATGAGAGTTCAGATTCTGAAATTGATAGATTTCTCGCTGAAGAAGACCCTCTGTCGTTCCAACCACACCTCAATCAACCTTATAACTTCGTAGACAATCTACCGCCTTGTCTGAAACATACTGAAGGGTTTCCTGGTATTAAGTTGGGTAATAAATCTATAGTCCATGTTGGAGATGCTCTGGTTCACAATCATGGTTATTCCCAAGGGACCATCGCTCAGTCGAAGTGTGAAGTCTGCCTATTCTGGATTGATAAATACTACACTGATGTACCTATCCTACAGTCATAGATTAAATCTTTGACTGATCAAGTTGGTGCTTTAACAAATGAAAATCATAGGCTTGAGTCTTTCATTCAAATAAAAGGGAAACGTATGAAGACTACAGGGAATGTGATATTAAAAAACATTGAGACTGCAACAACAATAATAAATTCTGAGATCATCTGATATGATTTGATTTTACAATTTGAGGTATGATTTATTTTATATTAAACTAGGGTTATTTATTAAATAAATTAGATTGTTTTATTCATTCAATAAATTGGATTTCATTACTAAAATAACTAGCTACAGAATCAACAGATTCTATAGCCAGTTATTCTAATTCGAAATTTGCAAATTAATGGTTGAATATATATCTCAGTCTCTCTACTTTTTCTTTTCTTTTCAGGATATCTAGGAGTTCATGGTTACCAAGTGATCTGAAGCAATTTTGAGGCTTGTTAGCCATATCTATGATACATTTTTGTATAAACAGAAATAAACTTTGTTTAGCTTTAGAAGATTTGGTATGATATGGGTGGTTATATCCCCCTTTTATTTTTGTAATCAATATCTGATCTCAGAGGATGAGACAGTTACCTTTTTCAAGGCTTTAAAAACTCATTATTTTTTAGTAATCACATCATCTTGGCCTGGGGCGAATTGTGGACAGCTTATACACGAATTTGGACAGAACAGATGTTTACATTTCTTCTTTAGCTATCTGTAAATATCGTTGTTGTCTATAGTTTGTTTATCTTGATAATTCGATAATTGTCGATAGCTTTCATCTTCATGGATTATTATGTGATCGAGATAATCTCTTTCATACAGTCCACAATTTCATGCTTCATTTATATGAGAATAGTGACTGATTGTTCAATTCAAATATTAAGGTTTATCTTAATCTTGTTGAATGATTAAAAACAACTTGTTATTGTCAGATTTATCTTATGTAAAAGTGCTTGCAGTCAAAAATATCGTAGTTATTATTTGCATCGTGTCGTTCTATTATCAAAATCCAGCAATCAAAATACTGTCTGGCATTTATTCCAAACAGTGTGAAAGTACACTGCAGATTTATCTCGTGGATAGACTGAATGGATGATTCATGATCATACAGACGTCAAATGCATGCTCTTCAAGTCATTTATAGGTTAGTTTGTTCCGTTTATTTGCTTGTTCATTTTAGAAACACTTATATGTGGTCTGGTTTTCACTGTCTATATATTATGTTTCCATAGTATTTTGATATTTAATCTTATAGATAAATAGAGATAAAAAGCAAACCAAAAAGAAATAGTTCATTTTGCTTTCTTTATATGCTTTCGTCAAAAGAGCCATTTTTACATTGATTTTTGTGATTTCAGATTAAAACTCATGAATTGTATAAAATACATATAAATTAGACAAACAGTTCTGTGTGTAGATATTATTTAAAATAAGTGCATATATTTATATAAGTAGATATTTATATGTGCATATATATATCAGTGATTAGTAATTAGTGAGTTATTTTGTTTCTTCTATTTATTTATTCGTTTCTTTTGGGATTCTTAGATTGGCCAACGGAGTCATTAAACCCGCCAGAGTGAGTCAATCCAAAGGGCTTGGGTTAATTAGACAACTGCGGACCAGAATCGCTCTTCTAGTTGACGAGCAGTCATTTTCGCCCGTCAACACATATATAATATCTAACTATTGGGATTTAAAAATCACTTCTTCCTCATATGTAACCTTAGATGTAGAAACATCCTTGGAAATATAAGGCAGTAGGGACATGAGGAATCACTCTAGCAGGAATTATGGGGGTATGCAGGCCTTGACTAACCTTTCCGTCTATGCCACTCTTGGATGTGATCTGAGATATGAGTGACATTGTCCTGACATAAGGTCGACAGAAGTTCTAAGCTAGCATCGTAACGAACTGACAATTGGAAGTGGTTGAGGAAGACTAAGACGATATTATTAAAGTTTTTGTATGTCCCCCTAGGTAGCTTGATATACCATTTTGAGGCAAACCTCATAAGGGTTCATTGAAACAATCTTAACCGAATAGAATCATCATTAAGGGAATTCGAAGAGCACCAAAGGTGAAAACTAGTGACGTGAACACCAAGATACTGACCATTCTTACCTTCGAATTTTGGAATATCCAAAGGAAGCTTGGTGGGGATGGGGGGGCATGTCGGATCATGACACACAGGATCATTCATTAACTTAGATAAGTCTGACAAATTGAGCATGGCCATAAAAGGAAGACGAGGTTGCGACATCTGGCCCCAATCTCCCTAGAAAGATTTTTGTTTGGGAATCACAAGCCATCCAGGGTTCTAGTAAGAAGAATGTCCCTATCCAGGATTGTAAGGGCTTCTCCAAACTGATTCATGAGGGGTTGGTTGGGAACCATTCCAATAGGAATGTTCTGATGAGGGTTGTAAAAAATTCCCCCAACTAGAGTGGCTCCAGGTTGGTGGTTGCCCAAGGTATGAAACTGACCTCCTCCAGGTGTGAATATGCAAGATAAAAGTGGATTCATCATGACAAACGTGTTGGTTGAAACCGGTACAAAGGAGGTGGGTGTAAAGGATAGACCATAAGCAGTATCTTGTCCTCCAGGTTGGTTACTCCATCTAAAATCATTACGAACATGATTAGACCCAGGGTTAATAGGACGAAGGCCTCCAACTGTAGAAGTCATTTGCGGAACATGAGTACCACCAAATGAGAATGGATTATTTGGAGGATTCGTGCCCCCAAGTCCAATACTAGTATTCATACTAGACGCTGGGATGGAGGATGAAAATTGTGATGCAAAATTTGTCATACCATAAGAAAAAGGACTAGAGGCCATAGGGATGGACTGAAAATTATAGCCTAGTGAGTGACAAAGGGACCCAAAAGGGTTCGTGGCTATAGGCTAAGTATTCACAATAGGATGGACAAGGATGATGATAGGCACCTCCAGCACTACAATCATTGTGGTTGAAGGTATCGAAGGGGCATCGCTAACTATAGTAGGTATGGTAGTTGAAGAACGCCCAATATATTTATGAATCGATTCAGTACTCATCGTTGTATGATCACGAGTTTGATAAGTGGAGGTGTGTGTACCATGTTTTATAACTTTACTCCTTTTAGAAGGAAAAGACTCAAAATGCGATGGTAATTGTAACAAGCGGCGAGACCTATGGGGAAGCTAGTCTGGCTCTACAATGAATCAAGACTTGATACATAAAAATAAAATACTAAGTCCAACTAGTAATCAAATAGCACACCAAAATAAAATAAACAAAAGGCCAATATGCACACAAATAGGATAAAGTGGCTGAAAGGGGCCTACCTCCCTAAAGTAGGTATGCCTCACCCAAGAGGGGCCTAATACTCCCTGCTAAAGATAGGAGGTATTAGAATCCGGTATAAGGGCCCTTGTGGGCTTAACAACCAGTCATTCAGATCCCCCCAGAAAGTTAATCATCCATAAAGGATGTGTGTTGTTAGACCCTTATCTAACCCAGGGTACCTATAGAATAACCCCTGCAAGTAACCTATGCGATACCTATGTCAAGAAACTAAGAAACCACGATATAACTGATGCACAAGAGAATAGTCGTAAGTCAGGTCCACTGTATGGGAATGGTAAAAAATCCTGAAACCTAGGAAGGACAGTCTCTCATAGAGGTAAAGGTACTAGCAAGATCCCCATATACGAATAGATCCCCAAAAATATATCTAACGCTAAGAAGGTATTGGGGGGATATCCTATCAACCAACCTCATGCAACTTATTTCTTAACTCTAGTGTAAGAAGAGCCTCCTAACAATGTATTTCACCACTCCCTTAGTTAGACACATATGTTGATTTAATAGCCTTGGAGAAGTTTACTCACAAAATCCTATTCCAAGGCTCTAAATCCTAAGCTAGTTTGTACACCCTAGAAAATAAAATCGTTTATAATCTATTTTAAATTATCAACATTGCTTTTTGTGGCATTTCTTACTCAAAAAAGGTGTGGTCATGACCCTAATGATGTTATGACTCAGCAAGTAAAATAAATGAATATGAATAAAATGCAAATTCCTAAGTTCAATTCCCAATAAATGATAATCTTTTCAAAATGAAATTTTCAATTTAGTTCTACAATTCCAAATAAGATGCAATATTTCTATACATGTGCTAATATCAATGATAAGGACCAAAAAGATCAAATGCGAACAATGAAAAATGCCCAATATTTTTTTTATTTTCAATATAAAAGAATGAAAATGCAAGGTCTGAACAACAACTTGATATAAAATTTCTACTATATGTAAACATAGACAAACCAAGTAGGATATCAAGAATAAAACACCTAGCCCAAGATGTAAGGATAATCAAATGAAAAGGATGATGAGAAAGGAACCGCCCAAAAATTCAACCAAAGGAAGGTTTCCTATCATTCCAAAGACACTTAACAGTCATAACAGAGACCCAAGAAGACTCAACAACCATCAAAACTTACCCAAAAAACATCAAACACAAAAACCAATAAGAAAAGGATGATGTATGTGATTGTTCAGGAAAAAGACACGTATACACGTTTCTTGCAGAAGGAAAGCATGCATATGTACGTGATTTCCAGGTAAAAATC
The DNA here is from genome assembly GCA_000966675.3 of Picea glauca. Classification (NCBI taxonomy): domain Eukaryota; kingdom Viridiplantae; phylum Streptophyta; class Pinopsida; order Pinales; family Pinaceae; genus Picea; species Picea glauca. The sequence continues at coordinate 1,193,483 of JZKD02S0534105.1, forward strand.
TGCGTATATGTGTTAAAACACAACCGAGCTAAGGAGAAGGATAAGAAACTCAAACTCAGAAAGAATAGATGATGTCAAGTAGTCAGACGACAAGAAATGCAATATAGACGAGAGAAATCAATGGAGAAAAACACTCCAAACCTCGAAACGAAGATCATGTCCCCAGTATGGTTTCCAATTCTGTTATGAGGAAAATATCTCTATGGCTAGGGGTAAACCAAAAAAAATGGAAATGAATGAAAAAATCAAATCTAATCTAAGGTATTCTATATAAACAAATATGCTAATAAGACAATATAAAGAGCCTACCTCATCCAAATGTTCAATGAATTCCATTGTTGAGCACTTGACTCAAAGCAATATACCTGAAACTTGTCCTCAACAACCAAGAAATGCAAGAATATGGTGATAATATATAATGTTAGCACATTCAATAGCATAATCCATCAACATTCATAACAAATATTCCCATGGAATAACAATTCAAATATTTGCAAGATATTAATTGGACGAGAAAAGAGTATTTCTATTAAAATGTAATCAACATAAGTGAATGAATTACAAACTTTTGTGTTAGCATGGTTCAGAACAGATAAACTAATTCCCTTCGAGCTAGGCCTCCACCACTTCAATCCTCCACCAAAGGAAAGCTCATATAAGAGAGACAATGAGGTTCTCAATCAAGTAGGGAAGAACTTGGGGGCTGAACAATGTGTTCAGACTTAAAAGGATAAAGGGATGCAGACTCAATATGAAGTGAATAATTTCTCAAGAGTAACTTTTCTCTCAAAGTTGAATTCTTCTCCTCTTTTACATAGCTCGTATTTGTCCCATTTATATCCTTCAAGTGGAACTGAAGGGCCCAGTCATAATGTTTCTAGTATATGGAAGGTCAATGATCATGGATATCGTGATGTGACATGGACAACCGACACCATTTTTTAGTTTTGGGTAGAAAACCCAATGTACGCGGGTTGTAGTGGTGAAACCTACGTATACGCATGTTGTAGAATAGTTAGGACGTGTATATGTGGAAAACTATTGTTTTTAGCTCTGGGATTTGCAAAAAGGGACTTCAAGTCTGCATAGGGAAATGGAACAAGGCCTTCTGAGAAAATTTGCATAGGGTGAGAAAAATATTTCTATGACACCAATGGTTAGGGAGAGATCCCTACGCGTCCCTAGATCGATGGTCCTCGTCACTTTGTGACTACAACATTCAGGGGTTCTAGCTGCTTAACACTCCTTTTCTCCCACAGCAGGACTTCGCCAAAGTTCTATATGCAAATCCTTCCACTGGTGGATCATATGGTTGGGAGGAGTTCTCAATGGACTCCCCAGATATACAACTTACATTAATTCGTAACTTCGATGTTTAGGGGTTTTGGTGTTATGACACCTCTATTGATAACCCTAAAACCAACTTTTCAATATTAATAACCCTAAAACTTAAAACCTAGGCTCCTCTATTTCAACTAAAAACAACTTTTCAATATTAATAACCCTTCCCTCTAATTTTCCCTTAAAACCTTAAATCCTATCATTAATATTGCTCTAACAACTAAAAAATTGAAAATAAAAATAAATATTTATTCTAATCATTACATCAATAAACTATTACATTAACACAATTAATAAAACTAATAATCATCACATTAATACAATTAAGTACAATTAACACAATTGATACGATTAATAATCATTACGTTAATACACTTAATAACCATTACATTAATATAATTAATTTTATCCTAACACTTTTATAAAAAATTAAGAAATTTATTCTAAATTTAACATTAATAAACCTTTGTTGATAATGTATTAAAATTAATTAAAAAATTACAATTAATTAATAATTTATTAAAAAATCCTAATCCTTTTAATAAAAATTTCTAGGTTTTTAGAGCCAACTTCAAGACTTTAGAATTCTCCACCTCCCGTAGGTTTACTATATATCTCTTCTCTTCAGGTGTTTCTTTACCCAGGCTTAGATGTCCTGATGATGGGTCTTGATATGGACTCAAAACATCGACCTCTGATAAAAAATATTGTAGTTCCTTCGAATCCTCCAAAAAATCCCTCCCACATAAATATTACTATTCATATCCCAAAGTGATCAACAACGGACTGACCACAACGTAGATCCAACAATCGGGGAAGATCCTGAGTATCCTTGTATCTATGGCCCCCGTGACTTCATGACCGGTATGTGGGTCAGGGTTTTAATCAGTGGGACATATCCCATGGTCATGTATAAGACACCACTAGATGTCGGTCAACCTCACGAGTAACCAAATCAGTAGGTTACCTTCTCTTGGTTTCGGAAGTTGTAAAGTCATAGCATCTCAGAGCTCCAAAATCCCGTACTTTTGAAGCCAAAATACTTAACTCCCGTTGGGAAAAGCATTGGGTTCCATGGTCCTAGTCATATGAGGTTTCTCGACAAGTTTCGGGACTACACTCCCAACTCTTCACCATGATTTGGTTAGGGTTGTGGGCATGAGCCCTTGGTCACACAAATGAGTGGTTTAAAGTATGCGCCCTTTGTCTGCATTCCATGAGAGTTATACCTTCTAAACTTGCAAATACTTTGAATGAAGTGTGGGAACACTTATTGTGATTCTCCTGGTATTTGGAACTTAGAAAGTTCTTAACCTACATACAACATGCATAGGCTCTTTGCACCCTCACACTACCTCTCCTGAGCTTAACAAACTCTTTTTCCAGAAGATCCAAAACAATTGAAAGTGTAAACATGCATACATGAAACTGTGCCTATGGTCAACAAAATCATAGTTCATTTCCTTTAATTTGAGTCACTATAGGGGCTCAATTATTTATGTGTACAAATCATGTTCAACCATATAGTTCCTTACTTTATTAAATACACAACCAAGAAAATTAAAGAAAAACAGTCTAATCATCAAACGGGCATGCACATCCCTGAAATGTTCATGGGATATTCAACCTTATTTTATAGTTAAAATTCAGCTTCACGAGGTATGAAAATACTTATATATTACAAGTGGTAGCCATCCAACTTATTGTGGGTGTTTGCCTCTCCACCCAACTGTAGGATCAAAGGAATTCACTCTTAGCACTCTGGCCACCCCCGTGCCAACCCATGATATCACTAGAGAAAACTATTACAATTCCTCAGAGAATATCTCTCTGTCATAGCCTCTACAAGTTTTATCAGATGCTTCCTCGGCATCAAGCTCATGACCCTCATCTCTGAGGAGTCCTTATTTTTTTCGTTCTCTCTTGTAATCGAAACATTTTAATCTCTCAATTCTTCTCTGAACTGGAGCTTCTCTCAAGCTCTCCCCTTTCTCTCAGCATATCCTAGTTGCATTCCCCCTGTGGGATTGATCTCCTTTCTTATCTTCCTTTGTGTGTATCCTTGCACGCCTTTTTCCTCCTCAGGAAGGTTTTGGACCTCTCTTGTTCCTTCTGTCAGAAGAAACTCGGTTCAGTTTGGACCTATAGGAAAACTGCACTCTGTGGTACTCTGGGCTGATAGTTTTTTGTCTCCTCAGCCGGACCTTCCATGTTTCCCTTCATGGGGGTAGTTTATTTTTCAACCAACGGTCCTTCTTTCATTAACTGATTATTCCTTGGAATCTGGATGAGGCTTACTATTTCAACAAAGAGAATTTGGGTCATTTTGACATAATGAACCCTCTCTATACTTTCCTCACTCTTTCCTCTAGTGATATCATGGCCAACACTTCAAGGATTCACACCCACAGTTAGTCATTGGAAATATAAACAATAATGAATTTACGTTGTACACATGCCATAGCATGGTAATCATAATTAATGATTAATTACAAGTTGGGGGAAACATGGGTGTTACACCAACATTTCAAGATGTTTACATATCATTCTGCCCTTAGATACTTAGTTAATAAGTTAGTGTTGGGGGAAAGAATATTCAAATGTTTTTTGTTATTTCAGTAGTTTGAATTTGAAGTTGTGGTGAAGCTAGGAAGATTGAATGCATAACCTGACTATTTGTCAAGAATTACTACTGGAGAAGAACCAACCAGTTTGGAAGATAACTTTCCTAATGCTCAACTATTTTCAGTACAGATTGCAGATGAATATTTTTATGACATGAATGGGTTTTTGAGTACAGGAGTAACCACAAGAGAATTTTTCACCACGCAGAATAAGAACTTGGTAGTAAGAGCTACAAATTATCAACTAATTGCAAGTCATTTATACAAGCTTGGAGCACATAACATTTTGAGAAGATGTGTGATGGAGCATGAAAGACTCATTATTTTGGCATAGGCACATGAAGGCATAGCTGGAGGAAATTATGCAGGGAAACCTACTGTGCATAATATATTGGGCACATTATTATGATGGCCAACAATTCATAAGGATGAAAAAGAATACTGTCAAAATTGTGATGTCTTCCAGAGAGTTGGAATGTCATCCAGGAGGGATGATATTCCATTAATACCTCAAGTTACTTTTCAGGTGTTTAATAAATGGGAAGTAGAATTTGTAGGACCGATTAATCCATTAGAAAGAAGATCAGGGGCCATATGTATTATTACAACGACAAAATAATTGACTATATGGGTTGAGGCCACAACAATGAAGGATTGCAGTGCGATTCTTATTTGAACATGAAATGATAATATTTGGATTCCCAAGCATTTTGATGAGCGATCGAGGGACTCACTTTATCAACAATACAATATAGTAAATGATGGAATAGTTTGTGATACATCATCATAAGAGAACTCCTTATCATCCTCAAGCCAATGGAACAGTAGAATCCTTTAATAGGATATTGGAGAGTTCTTTGACAAATATTTGTAATGTGAACATAGATGATTGAGACTCGAAGGTATCGACTCTACTATTGGCTTACAAGACTACATGAAATAAGCTAATAGGACAAACACCCTTCATATTGGTATATGGACAAGAACACATATTTCCCTTGGATTATTTGATACCAATTCTTCCCATTGCAGTTATTACCAGGATGACAGAAAGAGGTGCAGTACATCAAATATTAGCTCAACTTATGGAATTAGAAGAAGATATATTTATAGTCAATTTTCATCAAGAGGTACATAAATCGAAGAATAAAGCATGACATGATAGACATATTAAGAAGAAGAACTTAAAAGTAGGATATCTAGTTCGCCTCTATGACATTAAATATTTGCAGCACCTAGGGAAGCTTAAAATGTATTGGCTAGGGCCATACTAGATAAAAATTGTCATAGATGGAGGTGTCCTACAACTCTAGGACTTAGTAGGAAAGGAAATTCAAGGACTGTTGACTGGTAGTCAACTGAAACTATATAGGGACAGTCGACCCAATAACCCTCAGTAGTTGCAGTTGAACAAGTGGACTTGTACAAATTGTAAATAGTAGGAGTTAAAAGAAGAAAAAGGAAGAGAAAAGTAGAAAAATGAGGAAAAAGACAAAAATAAGTAGTTAGAGGAATAAGTGATAGATATCTGGTTGATAATGATAGTGTGTAGTAGACATAAATCGAGGGTGACAATAAGTGAAGATATTGCATGCATGACAACCAATGCACTAGAGATATATCACAGAATAAAAATACAGTGCATTGAAAAAATGAAATAGTTGGGAAACGAAAAAACCAGTCACCAAAAAAAGGAGGCGCGAAACAAAAAATTTATGAAGCGTTCTTGATAATCTTTGGAACATTTATGAATGTTAACGAAGCGTGCCTAGAAAGATCTGGGGAATTTATGACATCACTTTAGAAGAAAAATTAAGGTTCGACAATCCACATTATGAATTTGAGAAAACATAGAGCTACATAGTGAAGAGAGAACATGTGATTTTACAAGCTGACAATGAGATTTCAGAAGTTAAACCACTTAGATTCTATCAATATGGTGCCACCTAAATCCAGAGCACCTAGCCAAATGACAAGGAAAACCCACAGAAACGACAGGTCGTCATCGGATCCAGCAGTGGAGGTTGAAAACCCTACGTAGACAGAGGGAGTGGTGGATGTGGACACCATTCCGTCCCTAGTCATTGAACCGATAAGTCTTACATTGGTCTAGGAGTCAGAGCCAATCCTTGCAATGAAATAGATTCAATATGATCCACCAAACACATCAGTAGAGAAAACCCAGACACAGGAAACAACTCAACACAGAAGGGAATTCGATGAAGAAATAAAAGATTCTAATGAGTTGAGGACTCTACTTGGTGAAAAACAAGTGCGACAATAGTTGGGTGGAGAGGAGAAGGAGGAATAACAAATGTACCAAGAGGAAAGGCCCTCAAGCGCACTAGTAAAAGGAAAAGGAAAAAAACTAGTCTAGAGATCGCCATGCAAGCAACCAGAAGCAACCATTGTGTTACTGCGCATACCAGTAGGACTAAATATTGTATCAAACTTACTTGGAGGCATAGATAAACTACGCTATTTGGACCATGATGTGAAGGAAATAGATAAATTCCCATAGTTTTCACAATAAGTATACTTAGAAAGATAAGGGGTCAACACGAAAGGAGTACCTATAATGGAACCTAAACAATGGATACAAGGGTGATACAATAGAGGTATCATGAACCTATTGGAGATCTCGCACTTTGGCAGGGGAAAGGATGTAAATAATTGTTTCAAGCAGCTACTGGAAATACTACATGGAGTTATTTTGTGGTTAAATACACAACTTTCCATCAACATCAACTTGATATTCAAGATAACAAGTTTTCCAACCAACATTGAGAAACCTGCATAGTACCTTGATAACAAGACCAAGGAAAAATCCTTGGCATAAGAGATCAAGAATACCTATGGGACAAAGAGAGGATCTAGGGGAATCATTATCAATAGGATAAGTGAACCAACAACATGACTATCAACTAAACTGATGGCCTATAAAGTACTCAGGAAGTGTCGCAAGAAGGAAGTGCCAGTAGGCGTAATAACATTAGCCGCACAGTGCGTGAAAGGAAATGTATTAAGTTGGAGCCCATAATTGTTAAATCTCTTTTTATATGATTGCAAATATGCCTAGGTTATATGGACATAGTTACATTACTAATGGATGATTATATTAATTACATTAGTGGGTTGGAAGCACCCCAAATACACCATGTATTATCAAGAACTGGAAGGTGTTGAACAACACAATATGAATCATTGTGGCAAACAAATTTCACAAGAGAAAGAAAGAGAAATGCCAAAATATTCGCGACATACCTTGAATAAATCCAAGAAAAAGTGGGAGACACTTGGATCCCACTGGAAGTGGTGGATATGTAAAAAAACATATCCAATTTTAAATCATGAAGGCATAATATGTGGATCCAAGAAAGAAGGGATCTAGAGAAGGAGTGGCTGCAGATAAGATACTTCCTCACGAAAAAGGAAGTCCAATGGGAAATGAAAGACTGGAAAGAAGAATGGAATATTCAAGTAGAACCAACAAAGGATAAACAACCCACAGAAGCAGGCTCATCAAAAAGGCAGGGGACCCCAACAAGAAATACAAGAACTGCAACACAGATAAAGAAGAATATAGGGGGGAGCACAGTAAGAAAGAATAAGACTATCCCCAAGGTAATCACATAGCAAAAGGACCATGTAGAAACTGTTGATGGAATGATAAAAATGTAGGTTGAAATCTCAGTGTAGGAGGTACAAGTAGGAGGGGATATACCAGATACCCTAGTCCTAATAGAGCCAAGGCCACTGAAGATAACAATTTTTTAGTCAAGAGGAGCATGTAAGAAAATGAATGCGCACAAGGATATTCCCCAGGACTGCATAACAAAATATGATGCATAACTAGTCACAAAGAGAGTACAATACAGCGTCACTGAAGAATATGAGGATGAAGAGAAACAAAGAGAAAGGATAATGTAGGTGTTGATACAAGTCAAGAAATTCCTAGGGCGGATATGATTTTACCAAGGTGCATCCTAAAGGGGAAACATAACAACAAAAAAAATAGAATGAGGAGGAAATGATACAGATAATAGCAATGACCAGTGAGAGTTTTAGCCTTACTAAAGACACGCTGCAAATAGACAAGGAATTGGCGTAGAAAAACCTTAATGACATAGAACATTTTGAATTGGTGTTTGCTAAGATACCGACAAAATCCCTATATCAATTATAGGTTAGTGTTGCGCAAGAAGTATAATTCAGGGCGAGGACTGATGCAATAAATATAGAGAAAGCTAGGGAAGCTAAGGAAGAGCTAGAGATAGGTTTTACAGAAGTGAGAGAGGAAAGGCATACCATACATGCTCAGTTAGAACCCCTAGAAGAGAAAGCTAAAAATATTCTAATAGTGATGGAAATAGAGAAAGACGACATGGAACAAAGACACTCATAAGGCATACAAGTGTTGAAGGAGAATGTCACATCACAGGTCATGGAAACCTTGATAGAGAAATGTGCATAGGGAAAGAAGCAAGTGGATGAACTAGAAAAGGAGTTCCATAAGTTAGAGAAATCAATATAGAGGGAACACACTGCCTGAGTGGATCAGGATGAGCCAAAGGTTAGTGTTGGGGGCCTGATGGAGTAAGAATTATTGGGGTTAAGTGCAATAAACAAGGATAAGAGATAAGGAATGGACCAAGGAACAACATGCACCAAAAAATAAGTAAAAAGAATGTGACAAAGGGAAAAGGAAGCAGTACGCCAAGAAAGAAGGAAGACCATTGCAGAGTTAAAGAAAGAAAGGGTTGGATCAAAGACCCACCACACAGAAAACAGTTGGAAAGTGGGAAAGTGGAGACCACTTAGGATTATGTTTTTGGAGTCATAATGTATGGGTTTTTACCCATTTTGTATTATAAATATAATGTATGAGGTAGATAGGAGGTATCTTGGAAATCATATGCAAAGAGCATATTTTGGAGAACCTTTTCAGTCTTGAGTATTTGGTATGTTAAATTTTGGTTGTATAGATGAGGAGCTATTGGAGACTTATGGAGAGTAATTGAAGTTTGGATTGGAAGCTGTGGAGCTTTATGTGACACTAGTCTACCTTACCATTCATAACTTATGATGTAATGCATGCAACACATTACCTTTTTGAGGGAGAATAATAAATAAGAAGAAGATGTTTGTGGACATAGCCCAGGGGGGTGAACCACGATAAAATTGGTGTTTTATTTGTGTTTTGTTTGTTTTATATTATTTACAATGAATGAATGGTTAAATAAATGTAATTGTTAGGGTTCATTTGCAACACAAATTAAGATAAGTATGCATAATGAAAGTTTTGAATGAATGAAATAGTAGATATGATGAATGGTATAATAGAATGTATGTTGAGGTATAAGTATAATGAGTAGAACATCACCAACCCCTTCCCTAATTGTGTACACTTGGGTCATGAAATCACCCATAAGCCATCTCGGGTGAGACTGCACTGTGCACTCTGTGTGCGGTGTAGCCTTCTGGTTTACTAGAAGGGTTGATGGTGAAAAGGGTTTTGTTGGAGAGATATAGTAGAACCCAAGTCATGTCATACATCCAACATAGTTGTATACAAATATTTTGGGTGGGCTATAATGCAATAAAATGTTCAAATAATCTAAGTCTTAATTTTATCAGAAATAATGGCCTAAGTTTTTGGCAATTTTGAATTGAAATGTAAGTGCATAGTTACATATGAAATACATTCTATAGTAGATGTTACAGTGTCTGCATAAACACCCATAAAAAATGTCCATGCAAACGTCATTATGTGAATCTACATAAATGTCCCTAATAGCGTCTACATAAACATATTTAGTGGGAAATACCAAATAAATGTCCCAAAATAATTATAATAACAAAATAAAATTGTCATCAGAAATAAATAACAATAATAAATGTTAATGAGATATTGGTTGGTTGGTAAAGCGATGGTGTTATTCTTCCCCTCACTAAGTGTTGAGGCCACAACAAACCCCCATTTAATTTTTATTTTACAAGAAAAAGAAAAGGGCTCCCCTACTAAAATTTCATCTATAATGCATAATCTTCTACTACTTGAGCCTAAGGTTAATTCTTGTCTACCTTGAGGGAGTTGGGTGGTTTCACCATGATTAATGATTTTATTTAATGATTTTTTTGTTGACAATTCTTATGATTGACAAATTCAAATTCTACATCCTCTTGTTGGTATGATGTGCTTATTTTCTTCATATTTATACTTTTTCATGTGGATCCTACTCTTCTATTTTGAACTCTAATTCTAGTGTCGCAAAATCAATAATCCTTATTTTGAGTTGATACTTGGCAGATGAAGTATCAAGGAACTTATCTACAACCACTCGTGATTTTTGTTGAAGTGACCCAACACTTATTTATATTTTTTCTTGAAAGTAGGGAATATAATTTTTATGGCGTATTGGAAAGTCTCCTTTTAATCGCATGATTGATCTCGACTTCTTGTTTTGCAGGAGCATGTTCCTAGGGCCTTTTCATTTATGTGACCTCTCCAACCTCAAGGTGCATATGTGGGAATCTATTGATCCTTATCTAGATCATTGATCTTGATTCTTACCCAGGATTCCCCTTATCGGGAAACAATTTACCTTGGCTTACAGTTACCCTGAGGTGCGAAGCCCCCAAGGCTATCATATTTTCCTTCCCCATAGGCCTGTTCCCAAGCCTCTTAAGATTGATTTATATCAATTTCATTTTTATTTCTTCCCTCTGACCAAAACCTAGGCCCAAGGCCTATTGATATTCTTGGATTGTAGATCCTTCTTGTGACATCACCCAATGCTCAATTGTTATCTGTCATAATCAACATCGTGTTAAGAACCAAATATCAATATATCATAGAAAAACCTCAGAATAAGTAATCAATGCCTTGAAAAAAAGATAAATTCAAATAATAAGCCTCTTTGAGGGGACAACCTCCTTATACACCACATAGAGGTCCAAATACAAGATAATTCCAAATGAAAATGTCTCCTTGGTATATATAGGAGAATAGGAGGTACAATTAAAACTAATGGACCCAAGACAACATAAATAAAATAACATTACTAATTTAATATTCCCCAATTAAGGGGTAATGTGCCACTATTTAGGGATTAACATTCCCCTCCCCTTGAGAGAAGTGTTTTCCGCAACTCTTGAGTAACTCTTGATGCTTCTGTATAAAAGACTCGTCTTCCCAAGTGGAATCTTTAGCCAATAGTTTCCTCCATTTAATGAGATAATCTGAAATGGATATATTCCTCAGCTACTGAATTCTTGTGTCAATGATGGCTTCAGTCTCCAGTATGATTTTTCCTTCCTCATCAAGTTTTGGAAATATAGGTTGAACTGGGATCTTGTCACCTATAACCTTGTTTAAGCATGAAACATGGAAAACTGGGTGTACTCATGAAGATGTAGGCAACTCCAATTTATATGTCATAGTACCAATCTTTTGCAACACTTTATAAGGGCCATAGTACTTTGGTGATAATTTATTATCCTTCTTGTCTTGCTTGAGGGATATATATTTGTATGGTTGTAGTCCTGAAAACACCCAATCCCCCACTTCAAAACTTGTTTCACTACGATGTTGTTCTGCTTATTTTTTCATGTGATTTTGTGCCATGGTTATGTTGTCCTTTAAGATTTCGAGAACTTGTTGTTGATGCTCGATGTGGTCTTCCACTACTTGAACCTTATATTTTTCTTTTATAGAATAAGTGATGGAATGAGGGTGGTCTCTATAGAGTGCCATAAATGGTGTCATTTTTGTTGCAGTATGAAAGGAAGTGTTACACCACCATTCTACCAAGGGTAACCATTTGAACCATTGTGTTTGTTTATCAGAGACAAAGAAACAAAGGTATACTTCTAGACATTTGCTCACTATATCCTTTTGTCCATCATATTTAGGATGATAGGATGAGCTATGAGACAATTGAGTAACCAAACAAGAAAATAATTGTGTCCAAAAATGTTCAGTGAAGATGGGATCTCTGTCACTTACAATAATCTTTGGGCTTCCATGTAGGTTTTGAACTGTCTACATGAATGTAGTGCAAACTGTACCGGCTTTGAAGGGATGAGAGAGTGCACAAAAGTGTGCATACTTGGTCAGTCTATAAACAATCACCATGATGACACTCTTTCCTTCAGACTTCGGTAACCCTGTGATGAAATCCATGGAAACCTCCTCCTAGCGCTGACCTGGGATGGCTAATTCTTGTAAAATACCTAGGGTCTTAATTTTTTCCACCTTATTTTGTTGGAAAACCAAACATTCTGCCACAAACCTTTGAAAATCAGTTTTAAGTCCATCCCAAAAAAATTCCTTCTTGACCTTATGGTAGGTTTTCAAAAATCCCGAGTGCCCTCCTACTAGAGAGGTGTACAATTCCAATAGTACCTTTTGTTTGAGTTGGGATTTCTTACATAAATATAAGCGATCTTTGTACCATAGTGAATCATTTTTCCATGTAAATGTATCTGATGCACTGGAATTGTGTTTCAACATTTGAATGAGATTCCATACGCTTTCATCATTCTTCCATTCATCCCTTGATTCTATTATCCAATTGGGTTGGATGATCAATATAGCACAAATAAAGGCCTCAACATATTCATCCTTTCTTGAGAGTGCATCTGCGACAACATTTTGCTTCCTTTTTTTATTGAAAATTTCAAAATCATAACCCAATATCTTGGTCACCCATTTTTGTTGTTCTTCTGAAGATAGTATTTGTTCCAAGAAGCATTCCATACTATCATGATCTGTTTTGACCTTGAAGTGCCTACCTATTAGGTAAGGGTGCCATTTCATCATTGCATGTAGTATTTCCATCATTTCCTTCTCATAAATGGGTTTGTGTAAGTCCCTTCCCTTGAGTGCCCGGCCTTCAAAAGCCAGGGGCCTTCCTTCTTGCATTAGGACAAAACCAATTCCATTTTCCAAGGCATCACATTCCACAATAAAGGTTTTCATGAAGTATGGAGTGGTCAAGATAGGAGCTTTTCACATCACCTCTTTAAGTTGTTCAAAAGATTTAGTTTCCTCTGGAGTCCATGAAAATGCATCCTTCTTAGTTAGTTTCATTAAAGGTGTTGTTATTCTTCCATAGTGTCGAACAAACTTGCAGTAGTAACCTGTCAAACCCAAAAATCCTCTAATATTATTCAATGTTTTGGGAATAGACCAGTCCATCATGGCCTTAATCTTGTTAGGTTCTACCTTGAAACCTTCATGAGATACAATATGATACAAATACTCTACCTCCTTCACCCCAAAGAAACATTTGGATGGTTGGCATATAGTTGTTTCTCCTTTAGTAGTTGTAGCACCTTGTCAGCATGTCACACATGATCCTCCCAAGACTTTATATAGATTAGTATATCATCAAAAAAGACTAACAAAATTTTGATAAGGAAGGGCCTAAAAATGCAATTTATCAACCCTTGGAATGTAGAAGGTGCATTTGTAAGGCCAAAAGGCATGACCAAAAATTCATAATGGCCTTCATGAGATCGGAATGTTGTTTTTAGGAACTCTTCTTCCTTCATTTTAATCTCATGATACCCTGAACAAAGATCCAACTTTGTGAAATAGAATGCTCCATGTATTTCATCTAACAATTCATCAATGACAGGAATGGGAAACTTATCTTTAATAGTGATCTTGTTGAGCTCTCTATAATCTCGATACATATGCCATGAGCCATATTTATTGAGTACCATTACCAACGGTGCAGAGTAAGAAGTTTGGCTAGGTCTAATAATGCCAACCTCTAACACTTCGTCAACCATATGGTCAATTTCACTCTTTTGGGAATAATGGTATATGTACAACCTAATGTTAGGAGGAAAAATCCCAGGAATTAGGTGAATAACATGATCATGACTTTGAGTGGGTGGAAGACCTTTGGGAATATCTTCAAATACTTTGGAATTCTTATCAATGATCCCTTGGAGATATAGAGGAACATATGACTTAGATGTTTGAACATCTAGTGAGCATAGTTCTGCAATTACACCTTGATGCCCCTTTTTCGATAATTGTTTCATGCCATTAGATATTATCACCTTACTGGGTTACCCTATGATACCTGTTAACTCAATTTATTTTCCTTCCAATGAAAATTTCATGAAAAGTTCTTGAAAATTAAAACCCATTGTTCCTAATGATCATAACCATTGGATTCCTAGTACGACATCAACACCACCCATGTGTATAGAAATCATTGGACTATTCATTACATATTCCCCCATAGTAAGATTGATCTTATTGCATTTTCCTAAGAAATTGATAGTTCCTCCATATGAAATCATTAATTGAAACTTTAGTGCTAGATATACAAAGAAATTGAGAGCTTTGGCTAATTTATAGTGAATGAAATTATGAGTACTACCAGAATCAATTAGGACTATTATCTTTTTTCTTTTTTATATATCCTTCGATATTGAGGGTTTGAGGAGTGATAATTCTATTCAATGCATTACATGATATCGTGGGAGTCAACGCTTCAGAAGAAATCACTTCTACATTTTCATCTTGAGATGGTTCTTGTTCTTCTTCCTCTTCACAATCTATGTAGAATAATTTCTTCTCACCACACGTATGTCCCTTAATGTACTTGCTGTCATAATTAAAGAGTAATATTTTTTCTTTTCTTTCCTCCAATTGTTGAGGTGTCAACCTTGTAGGTTGAGGTGTTTTAGAAGAAGGATCATTATTCTCTCGATAGATGTTAGGAGTGGTGGACTTCTATTAGCCATAGCCATATTTTTACTTTCAACATTTCTTGCCACCCTAAATGCATTCTCCAATGATTTGGGTTCACAAAGGAGAACCTCATGTTGAATATTATCTCTTAAAGTTCCTATGAATACATCAATCAAGTGATCATCTGGAATATATGTTACCTTTGTATTCAATTTTTGGAAGTTCTCAATGTGCTCTATAACTGAACCCTTTTGCTTAAGATTTATCAATTGGCCAAAGAAGGTATTGCTCCTTATATCCTCATAGTCTTCTATCATTTCTTCTGTGAAAATTGTCCAAGTGACGAGTGATTTGCGAGAACAAAGCCATTGATACCACACAAATTGATTGGGTTCTAAATATAAAGAAGAAATTAATACCTTTTGTGTATGTGTTACATCATGTAGATCAAAGAATTGCTCCATCTGAAGTATACATGTGATTGGGTCCTTGCCATCAAACTTCCTCATATCGATCTTAGGAACATGGTTGGTATTCAACCCAAAGTTGGAGTTTCTCCATTATTGATTCATCTTCCTTGTGTCCTCATCATGAATTTCATGGGATACATTTTCATTTTAAGGTGTCCTCTCTATTAGGAAAATTTTCAATCCTTCCATGATCTCCCTTTTTAAACCATCCATCATCCCTTGTAGTTCATATTTTGTCACTGTCTTCTTTTGTAAATCATTTATGTCCCTACACATTTATTCACTTTAATCAAGAGTCCAAGTAGGACTGTCTGGAGACTTATTTTGTGTATAATTTCCATTTTTTGGTGGCATGTTGGCAAAGTATCACTTTTAAACCTTGATTTTGAGGAGGTTTTGCTAGACAATCTTTCTTCTGTTGTATCTCCAAAATTTCAGCCCTTCTCGGTATGAAATTTTATTTTTTGTAGTTCTCTAATATTTCATCTCTGCAATTCCATAGGTCTCATAAAAATTGGATGTGCCAAGTGGAATTTATGGTAACTTCCCCACAACTTGCTTATTTTTGGCCTTTCTAGGATATCTCACTTGTATAGAGTGCCCCACACAAAATAATTGATATAAAATTCTAAAAATTGTACCAGAAATACTAAAGAGTGTCAAATATCCAATCCAACTAGTCTCACTCAATTTGGATACTCTAGGAATAATTTATGATTATTTTACCTGTAACACCTGATTGAGACTAGTCAATAGGACTAGTCATATACCCTATCTTCCACAGGGTGTATCTACAAATGTAAGATGACCCATAAGCTGAATTTTGTGTCACAAATACTTTAATAATTTCTATGAATATCCTGTATACTTTAGAGTCTGAAACATTACAAAAACAATTTTATAGAGAAAATTTCATGATGACTCAATTCAGGATGATTCTAGGACCCTATCTTACAAAGGTTGTATCTCTGAAAGTATAAGGCCTTTGGAGCTAAAATTTGAACCCAACGTAACTTGATCCATATATTAAATATACTCCAAGGGGTTCCTTTTGAAATGTCGTAGAAAATAAATTATAGAAAAAATTCCAAGGTATCTCAGATGTAGCAGCGAAACCCCAAGACCTTGATCTTTGATACCATATGTTAAGAACCAAATATCAATATAGAATAGAAAAACCTCTGAATAAGTAATCAACGCCTTCAAAAAGAGATAAATTCATATAATAATCCTCTTTGAGTGGGAAACCTCATTATACACCACATAATTGTCCAAATACAAGATGATTCCAAATGAAAATGTCTCCTTGGTATATATAGGAGACTAGGAGGTACAATTACAACTAATGGACCCAAGGCAACATAAATAAAATAAAATTACTAATGTAATATGCCCCAATTAAGGGGTAATGTGCCACTATTTAGGGCTTAACACATCGCGCATTGTGGCCTCATGCAAGAACCTATTCCTTGATCTGATCGTATTCCCTACCTTTGCAATCTTAGTAAGTTTTCCCTCTGAGATGTTCATTTTGATTAGATTGAACTGTGTCATGTTTCCAATTGTTTTCGATCTGATTTTACCATTCGTCGCTACTTGTGATGTTGATTCGTCACATGAAGTGTTTTCTTCTTCCTTTTCATCACTTTTCATTCGCCACAGTTGAATAGAAGTGTTATTGATTACCATATGACCCAATTACTCTCCTTGATGCCTAGTTTCTCAAAACCTACCTGATATGCCTTATTCCTAATTTTGAATTCTACGTGTGGAACCCTAACCAGTGAAGCCCTGACCAATGGAACCATGAGGGGCATATAACCTTGAATTTTTTGTAATTTTTTATTTTTTAATTAATTGATTTATTATTTTTATTTATTATTTATTAAGTTTGTAATTATTTATTTCTATTTTACCCTTGGTTTTGGAAAAAACACATGGTTTATTTATACATGGTATTTTCACGCGGTTTTCCCCTAAAGTTACAATAGATATTTATTTTTACATAGGGGAAAACTAAGTTCACTTTAGATATTTATTTTTACATCGGGTAAATATGTTTTTACATGGATAAACTATTTGTGTTACATGAAGAATTTGTTTATTAAATTATTTTTTTTTCATAAAACCTAAGGTATAATATGTAAATCTTTATTTTTGTCATATATCTGTAAAACTAAAAACAATTTGACTTTTCATTTTTTTTATATATTCATTTTTTTTTTGTTTTAATTTTAATTTTTGTTTTGTTTTCCTTTCTTATCACCTAAGTCCCAAGTTCTACATACTCACTAAAAATCAACATAATATCCCATGAGACCTCTCCCCTAGTTTCTCCCCATTGGTTTTGACATTGACGTCATGGTAAGTTTCATGGGAAATTACCATCTAGGACAACATCTCTTAATTCTTGGAATCCCCTCCTCCCCTCCTGAGTACCTTGGGAATTATATTACCCATTGAATTTTTTTATCCCAAATGCCTTTGAAACCTTATCATATTATGATATTTTTTCTTGGATATCAATACTAGCTCATCGAGAGAGCTCACGGGTGTGCTCATTGGAATGTGTCGTCGAGAGTCTTGTTTGACGAAGGATTTACTAAGAATTACCACCTCCCTTACCACCAACCTCAATGACCATGCAAATATTAATATTTGTTTGGAAGAGGAGACTTAGGGAGGCGGTGTATTAATTTAATATTAATGTTTATCATGGGAATTATTCGCCATAAGAGAGTTACCATCGAAGGATTTACCTAAAATTCACCTTCCAACTAAATACCCTGATGACCATATGATGCAGGAGCATCACTCCAAGCTAGCTACGGGCTAGCCAGCCGACACTTCAAGCGCACATTCAATGGAGAGGGGAGGCGTAGCCCTCTCACTTTCAAATTTCAAATTTGAATTTAATTGTTTTAAATGATTGTAAGGTTGGTAGAGACAACACCATGCTTGTATGCAGGATGTAGTTAGTTGGCCTCTTAATCTTTTGTAAGGCTAAGATCTAGATCTGATTCAAGCTAGACATCCATTCAATGTAATTCGTTGTAATTAATGAGAGCTGGTGAGGATGGAGGGAAGAGCTCGAGGAGCCCCCTTTTGTAAAAATATCTTCTTTGTATCTAGAAGGGAGCTTTTAGAAAGTGGAGGAGAGAGCCGAGACTCTGTTGCGGTCCGAGCTTGAACACATTGCAATCGAGAATTCTTTATTAATACAAACAAAGCAGGTTTTCCTTCATGTTGTTGTCCACATGTTTATGAGTTCATGAATGAATGTATTTATGCGTTGATAATATGTTGTAGATGTATGTTAGGTATGAATTTGTAGGGATAGACAGAATTTACTATCTATGAGTTCTTTGATTCCAAGTTTGGGTTCTTTGAGGCTTCATGCAAGAGGTTGCATGATAGAATAATGCAGGTTCTGTAAGCCTGTGCAAGGAGTGCACTTCTAAATTCTACAGATTCAGATAAATACATGCCAGGAGGGCACACCAGCTAAAGTCACTGAATCAAGGGGAAGCCTCAAGGTTGTTGCACACCTTGGAGGTAAGACTATGCAGAGGAGGGCATAGAGATAACAGGATCACTAAGGGTTATGTGGAAGCTTTGCCAGGAGGGCATTGAGCAAGTGCATAGAGTGCACAGAAGGAACTCTATTTCGAGTTTAGTGAGAAAACAGAATGTCTGAGGTTCTGTAGAAGCTCTAACAGGAGGGATTTGATCCAGTGCAAGGAGTGTACCAAGAAGAACTCCCTTTCGAGTCCTGAAATAGAAGAAGTTTCAAAGGGAAGACCTTCACAAGGTTACTTAACACCCTGCAGGCTCAACAAGGAGTGCTTGAGAAGGAAGTTGCCAGAGGGAATTTCCATCCTTTCAAGGAGAGAAAGGGGCAGAGACATTAGAGGCCTAAGCAATTGAAGCTCAAGAGGATAAAGACCTGTGGAAGGAATGCACCAGGCCAACACCTGAGTAAAGTGTTGACAGACAGACAGTCATCTAAAGGCTTGTCAGGAAATAGGAGTGGGAGCAAGAGAGGACTTATTCTAAAGTCCCAAAGCTTAGGACAGATAACACCTTTGTGTGTAGAGACTCTGCAAAGAGTGCAGAAGTCGAGACACCCTTTAGTGAGTAAGAGTTTGAAAATCTCAGGAGGGAAACATCTTTAGAATGCAGGTGGGAGCCAAGGATACATGCTTCACAGCAGGAGCAAAGGCTAAGACCTCTGAAGCATTTGAAGTTTTCCAATTTCAGGAAGAAGTGCAAGCTCAAGAGGGAGAAACAGTAGCCGTTGGATCGGTATTGAGAGGAGAAAATATGGATTGTTGTATCTACGTCCAGGCAACAGGAGGAGAGCAGCTGAGACGGATGGTGGAGACACTTTGGGGAGAAGTGTCGAGTTTCCGTGAGCCGTCAAATCTAGAAAAGGCGCGTGAGGTTTAAACCTCATGACATTAGAAGGAGGGCGCTAAGTCATTGGCCAAAATTCCTTGAGAAGTAGAGGCAGATGGTCAGAATTCTCTGTGGAGAACTCATGAAGTCACGAGGACTGTAGGATCAAAGGAGGATGCAAGGTGGTTAGAGGCGGATGAAACCTATCACCTTAGGATCCAAGATCAATGTGAGCCATTGATCGTTCTTTGTATAAGCCGTTGGATCATATCGTGAACTCAGGGTTCATGAGTTTGGAGGCCAGACCAAATTTTCTTGGTTTACACGAAGTTCCAAGCTATGATGAGTAGGGAAGGAGATCCAAATAGTTGGATCCCAGTTATGGCAAGACCGTTGGATCAAAAACTCCATGGGGTATTGCGTCTCGAGGGTTCTAGGTTTGAAAGGAATTATTTTCGACTGTAGGAGTCACAAGGTGCTAAGCACCGAGGGCTCATGCAACACGTGGCACATCCGGTTGGTGGGGACCACGTGGCTGATAGGTGTCTTAACAACAAGCACCCAGAGAAAAGGTGGAAGTAGGCAACAGGTGGTGTACACGCATCACCTCAAAAAAGGTCACCCATTGCTGACCTTTCACGTCTCGGGGATTCACAAAAGAGGAGCACGAGAGCTCAACACTCCAACTCACGAAGTTGCGAAGTTGTGAGTGTTGCTAGAAACTTATTCCTAGCTGGTGGTTATGTGTGGGAGGTGCTAACAAGGAGGAACCATACCCATATCTCCATCTCGGGTATCGAAGGTTTGAAAAAGAGGAGTCGAAGGTCTTCGACTCACAAACTCGCGAATTGCGATTTGCGAAAAGCACTTGTGCAAAGGCCCAGTTGTGGTTGTATGGTGATGTAAGGTTCACACCTAGTGTTGAGTTACACAAGGAGGGTTTTCATAAAAGACCTGTGGATTTGTTGAAGGTTCCAACAAAGAACCAAAGGAGACACTTCGGCTCGAGAATAATTAGAACGATCCTAAGTGGATCTCGGCCCAAGAGCAAGGGGGTCTGCATCAAAGTGGTATCAGCGCAAGACTTCATCTATATATTTCAGATGAAGAGGATTGAAGAGATTGTTGTAGGACACAACAACAAATAGACAATCATGTTGACTGTAAGAAAAGGATGGAAGCACTCATGGTTGCAGAGTGATAGCAACAGGTTTTCCAGGAGGGCAGGTAGAAGGCAGAATATGGCTATTGAAGTCCAGGAGCATGGTCACAAAGAAGACCGCAAGAAGCAGAGAGAAGCTGAGATGGACAAAGAACTCGCCAAGATAAGAATGAGGATGGAGGAGCTTGCATTTCGAATGCAGCAAGATGCAAAATTGCGATGAGTATATGAATGGCCCACGAAAACAAAAGTGAAATGGCCAGTTAAGGAGTTATTGGCCTGAAGACAACAAAAATTATTGAAGTAATAGCTGAGGTACGTAGAAGACCTCAGGGTTGTAGAAGAAATGGTTCATGTGTGTGAACCAGAAGCTGGGAGAAATCTCAGTGATGATGAGAAGAAGAGATCACTGGAAGATATCAGAGACTGCCAAGAGGGCAGAGAGGAAATCCCAAATTGCCAAATGGGCAGGGGAAAAGAAGTGAGACTGTATGAAAGTCTCGGGAGCTTAGAAGTGAGTTTATGTCAGCAGGGAGTGTTGATGGAGATGGGATCGATTGATCTCATAGACTGCCAGGTGGGCAGCAGAAAAATCCCATGTTGCCAGGTGGGCAAGGGAGAGCAGATGAGACTGACTGAAAGTCTCATGAAATCGGAGGTGAGTTCATATTAGTGAAAGGAGCTGATAGAGGAAGATCATAAGAGCATTCTGATGATTGGAGGGATAAAGGTATTCCTTCCATATATCCCAGTTGAGGCCAACGTGTGTGTTGTCGAGGCAGCAACAGAAGATAGCCAGCCAGCAGAGACTATCATGGAGGAAGATATGGAGCATATATCAGAGGCTGAAGAGGAGACAGTTGCAATGCTAAAGATGATAGCAAGTGAAAAGAAGAGCATGCAGATAAGATGCTCACTCCATGGGAGAAGGAGTTGGATATGCTGGAGGATTGGTTGAACCATCAAGAGCCAGTAGATGACTGCCATGAGTAGACAATCATGCATATGTTAGCATAGGATCATTCTGAGGAATCTCTCAGAAATTTCATCTAGGGAGTTCAACAAATGATAACTGCGATGCAGAGGCATGCAATGACAAATGAAGGAGAATTCCAGTCTAAGGAGAAGCTGGAGGAAGCTGGAGATATGCCAACAGGAGAGTTGACATTCAAGATTTCAGAAAAGGATGCTGAGAAGAGACTCAGTGATGAAACTACAGAAGAAGAGTCTGCAGCAAAGTGGCCAGCTAGTTCCGTAGAAGAGGAAACCAACATGGGGGATCATGATGATATACCCACCAATAAGGAGGAAGTGAAACTGAGAAGACTGCATAAGGAGAGCCAACCACTGGAGTAGCTGGACATGATAATTGAGGAGATCAGAAGGTTGATGATCTGATCAGTAGAAGCAGTCAGCAAAGGGAAGCTGAGTAAAGGAGAACATGCCATAGCAGCAGGGCAGCAGATGCAACAGCAGCAGCGAAGCGATTGAGCAGATGGACAACTCCAAATAACTATTTGGGATCCAGGTGGATTTCAACAACGATGTTGGGAAGCCCATGAGAAGGAGCTCGTGAATTTTTCACAACAGAGGAGTATGATGCAGGAGAATCACTCCAAGGTAGATACATGCCAGCCAGCCGACACTTCAAGCACGAATTCAATGGAGAAGAGAGGCCCAACCCTCTCACTTTCAAATTTCAAATTTGAATTTAATTGTATGAAATGATTGTAAGGATGGTAGAGCCAACACCATGCTTGTACACATGCTATAGTTAGTTGGCCTCTTAATGTTTTGTAAGGTTGAGATCTAGATCCAATTTGGACTAGAAAACCATTCAATGTAATTCAATGTAATTAATGAGAGATGGTGAGGATGGAGGGAAGATATTGAGGAGCCCCCTTTTGTAAAAAGATCTTCTTTGTATCTAGAAGGGATTTTTTAGAAAGGGGAGGAGAGAGCCAAGACTCTGTTGCAGTTCGAGCTCGAACACATTGTAATCAGGCATTCTTGATTAATACAAACAGAGCAAGTTTTCCTGCATGTTGTTGTCCACATGTTTATGAGTTCATGAATGAATTCCTTTATGTGTTGATAATATGTTGTAGATGTATGTTAGGTATGCATTTGCAGGGATATACAGAATTTACTGTCTGTGAGTTCTTTTATTCCAGGTTTGGGTTCTTTGAGGCTTCATGCAAGAGGTTGCATGACAGAGTACTACAGGTTCTGTAAGCCTATGCAAGGAGTGCACTTTTGAATTCTGCGGATTCAGGAAAAGATGTGCCAGGAGGGTGCACCAGTTGAAGTCACTGACTCAAGGGGAAGCCTCAAGGTTGTTGAACACCTTGGAGGTAAGACTGTGTAGAGGAGGGCATAGAGATAACAGAATCACTGAGGGTTCTATGGAAGCTCTGCCAGGAGGGCATTGAGAAAGTACATAGAGTGCATAGAAGGAACTCTATTTCGAGTTCAGTGAGAAAACAAAACGTCTGAGGTTCTGTAGAATCTCTACCAGGAGGGCATTGAGCTATTGCAAGGAGTGTATCGAGAAGAACTCTCTTTCGAGTCCTAAAATAGAAGAATTGTCAAAGGGAAGACCTTCACAGGGTTACTGAACACCCTGCAGGCTCAGCAAGGAGTGCTTGAGTAGGAAGTTGCCAGAGGAAATTTCCATCCTTTCAAGGAGAGAAAGGGGAAGAGACCTTAGAGGCTTGAGAAATTGAAGCTCAAGAGGATAAAGACCTGTGCAAGGAATGCACCAGGCCAACACCTGAGTAAGGTGTTGATAGACAGATAGTCGTCTAAAGGCTCGTCAGGCAGTAGGAGTGGGAGCGAGAGAGGACTTATTCTAAAGTCCCGAAGCTCGAGACAGATAGCACCTTTGTGTGCAAAGACTCTGCAAAGAGTGCAGAAGTCAAAACACCCTTTAGTGGGTAAGAGTTTGAAAATCTCAGGAGGGATAGCATCTTTAGAACGTAGGCGGGAGTCGAGGATATAGGCTTCACAGCAAGAGCAAAGGCTGAGACCTTTGAAGCATTTGAAGTCTTCCAAGTTTAGGAAGAAGCATAAGCTCAAGAGGGAGAAACAATAGTCATTGGATGGGTATTGAGAGGAGAAGATCTGGACCATTGTATCTATGTCCAGGCAGTAGGAGGAGAGAAATTGAGATGTACGGTGCAGACACTTCAGGGAGAAGTGTCGAGTTGTCATGAGCCATCAGATCCAGAAAAGATGTGCGAGGTTTAAACCTCATAACATCAGAAGGAGGGCGCCAAGTCATTGGCCAGAAGTACTTGAGAAGAAGAGGCGGACGGTCAGAATTCTCTATGGAGAACTCACAAAGTCATGAGGACCGTAGAATCAAAGGAAGATGCAAGGTGGTTAGAGGCAAATGAAACCTATCACCTTAGGATCTAGGATCAATGTGAGTCGTTGATCGTGCTTTGTATAAGTCATTGGATCATATCGCAAACTCAGGGTTCATGAGTTTGGAGGCCACACAAAATTTTCTTGGTTTGCGCAAAGTTCTGAGCTGCGAGGAGTAGGGAAGGAGATCCAGATCGTTGGATCCCAGTTACGGCAGGATCGTTGGATCAGAACCTCCACGGGGTATCACGTCTCGGGGGTTCGGGGTTTGAAAGGAATTTTTTTCAACTGTAGGAGTCACGAGCTGTCGAGCGCCTAGGGCTCGTTCAACAAGTGGCACATCCGCTTGGTGGGGACCGCATGGCTGACAGGTGGCTTAACAACAAGCACCCAGAGAAAAGGTGGAAGTAGGCAACATGTGGTGTATGTGCATCACCTCAGAAAAGGTCACCCATCGGTGACCTTTCGTGTCTCGAGGATTCGCAAAAGAGGAGCACGAGAGATCAACACTCCAAATCGCGAAGTTGCGAGTGGTGATAGAAACTTAGTCCTAGTTGGTGGTTATGTGCGGGAGGCACTAACAAGGAGGAACCATACCCGTATCACCATCTTGGGTATCGGAGGTTTGGAAAAGAGGATTCGAGGGTCTTCGACTCACAAACTCGCGAATTTCGAGTTGCGAAAAGTGCTTGCGCAAAGGCCTGGTTGTGGTCGTATGGTGATGTAGGGCTCACACCTAGTGTTGAGTTACATAGGTTGGGTTTTCATAAAAGACTTGTGGATTTATTGAAGGTTCCAGCAGGGAACCAAAGGGGCTGCTTCGGCTTGAGAAGAATTAGAATGATCCTGAGCGGATCTCGGCCCGAGGGAAAGGGGGTTTGCATCACCATATATTGTTGGTGGATTATTTTAATATTATTATGGGAGAATGTGCATTTATTATAATAAATGTTTGATGTGTGCCATCATGATTGAGATAAAGCTTGGTCGGGAGTGAGACAAAGACCATCGTGGGGGAATTACCATCGGATATTCACTAAGGCTTACCACCCTTCGAGTGACCAAATACCTTGACGATCATGCACTTTACCAAATAGAATTTAAGTCAATAATGGGTTGTGCAATGTTTAATTAGTCACTACTCAATATACAAGAAACAACATCAGTCCTACAATAGCTCGATGGAAAGTTGAGACAAAGGAGAAGGAGACATGATGATCATAGTCAACAAATAAACACTAGAAACACCAAAAAAAATACAATGAGGGATAAAATACTACACCAACAGGTAGAGTCAGTAGCATTTTTAATGAATATTTTTTATAAACTACCCTAGGGAGAAGATAACCACTCAAGAGTCTCTTCATCTTCTGTTTGTAACTCTTGCATTTTCATTTTTGAAAATTTAAAAGAAATTCGAAATGTAAAATAACAAAGCCAAGGAAAAATGAAGTGAAAAGTCACTAGAGCTAAAGAGTGTCTCTTGTATTATAAAAGAGAACTCACTAAATATAAGAAATATATTTTTTTCTCTTTCTAAATGAAATATGGTATTATTACTTGAGAATGAATGAAGAGCAAGAGGCATTTTGAGAATTTTTTATTTTGATATATGTATATGAGACTTTTCTTTGTGCATTTTTCTTCTGCTTGAGTAGCATAGAATTTTGATGTATGAACTATTTCTTCAGTTTATTCTAAATGATCATGTTGTCACACATTCCCTTATGAGTATGAAAATGATTTTATGAATGCATTTTACAAATAATTGTTGATGCATATGTAGCATTATTATTATCACCTACCATTGGAATACATGAACTATTTCAGGTTCTAGTGATATTATCTCTCACCATACTCATCTAATTGTTTTTCTCTAGTGGGATATGTTAGTAGTAGTTAGGTTAGATTAGTTTGTTTTCAGTTTATATTAGATTTATAATTGATTAGAAATCTTTGAAAAACATTACCGACTTAATGAGAACTGTGACCTCAAAACGAAAACTCTAGCCCTTAAAACCCATATTTTTGCATAAAAAACATGAAAATCAACCCCCAAATCAAAACTTGGTGCTACCAGTAGCACCATTTTTTCTAACGGGGTCAAAATTACAATATTTTTTAAGCACGACCTTCAAAACTCATACAGTATCTTAGAAAAAACTTAAAATCTTCACCCAAAGAAAAAAATGGTTCTACCGGTAGCACTATTTTCTCTAACAGGGGTCAAAATTACAACATTTTTCAAGAATGGCCTTCAAAACTCATATAATGGCTCAGAAAAACTTAAAATCAACACTTAAATAAAAAAATGGTGTTACCTAAAGAAAAATGTTTTTTTTCTAAACATTAAAATTATAACTAATTATGACCTAATTGAAACTGTGGCCTTGAGAACATATGCTTATGAAACTAAAAAACCCAATATTGGATCCTAAATGGTCACTTGAATTTTTTTTATATTAAAAATAATTAAAGACATGAGAAAATCTTCGCAATATTTTTTTTAAATAAAGAAAAATAACAAATATAAAAAATTATTCAAAATCCAAATTAAAAAAAAAAAAAAAAAACATAAAGAAAAGGTGGAAACAAAAAACTAAAAAAAACTAAAATATCCCCAGAAAACAATGATTTAAATTTTTTTGGGTAAAAAAGAATATTAAAAAAACCCTTTAAAATGTAAAATAAAAAAGAAGAAAATACAAAAAAATATATAAAAAAGAAACGAAATTCAATAATAATTTAGAAAAAATATATTAAATTAAAAAAGTTTAAAATTTCCTAGGCTAAATCTTTATATATATATATTTTTGTTTCTTAATTTGTGCGGGACCTGTTGGCTACGCGATTAACCTGTGGCTTGAGAAACCGCGACTCAGGGGCATCTAAGCCATCAAAATCACCCGGGGATCGCACCTAGCCTGAGCCACACCAACCCTTAACATGGTTGGATTTTTTGTCCCCGCAGGTTTCGAGCCGGTGACTTTAACAACACGGAGTGGCTTAACAACACACTCTGTCACCGACTGTCCTACACCTCGGGGACGGATAAATCTTTATATTAAAAAAC